>OZ010630.1:12811953-13022531 GCA_963932165.1 Pimpla rufipes
ATGGCGGATAACGCGCGAATTGGCACGGCAACGATTTTCCGTGGTTGTGCGACATGCGCGCCACCGTTCGTTGGTTGGCTATTTTACTTAGTTGGAATAGGAATCGAATTCGTTGCGTGGACTATTTATGTCAACTAATTCGAAATAGTAAATGAAACTAAGACCACGTAGTTACACCGACCAACCCGATGGTTGTGACAAGCAATTTCCACTCAACTAATAAAAAATTAGTTGGCCCAGCTACACCGTTTTTTTCGTGTACGCAAATTGACCTGACTGATCCTGCGGTGTTCTCCCGTTTAGTGTAATAAAACCGTTTCTTTCCATGTATGCGACTAAAAGTTTACCTCGTGCGTTCATTACTTTATCCTGAGTGCAGCGAGTAAATGTAAAATACGGGCTTCCGAGTAAATCATCACTCGGCTGGTTCAAATCGCCTATTCTGCTATTAAGGCGATTGGAATCACCTGCTATTACTAATGGGAGGTTCGGCCAACTTGTCAAAATCATCTCGAGGCAGCTGTCTAATTTTTCAAGAAATATGTTAAAGTCTGTGTTGAGAATTACATAAACGACGCCCGCTATAATATCTAACGAACTGCCAGTAAGTTTAAAAAAAAGAGTTTCCTCATTTTGGGATAATACGGTCGATCTGTAGTCTGTGTTGTGTGCGACGATCAGACCCCCTTTTGCCCTTCCCATATGAGCTTCCTTGACGGCTGGGCTGCAGTGTATGAGACGGCCTTGAAAACCCCGCGGCGGGTGTTTCGGTGGCGTCATGAGCCAAGTTTCGCTCAAGAAAAGCGTGTCGTGATCGCTGATGTGAGGCAGAAGCTCTGATAGGTTCGCGAAACCTCTGCAGTTCCAGAATATCAGCCGCGGTACTTCGATGTTTATGTCGGTTAGTCACTATGCACTATCATCACCAGACTCGGGCTTAGAACGCGCCGGTTTGTTGTTGTGTAGAAGAAACGCGTCCATGGTGTTGCCTGCCCCTCTGCGCTTCGCTGCGTGGTCGGCAGCGATGAGCGTTTGTTCCGTTCTCTTTCGCTTAACCGAGGCCGTCTTGGGATCACCGGTCGCGGGGTCGTCCATTTCTCTGGATCCGCCGCTAGCCGAGGAGACCCCCGAAAAGAGTGTGTGGACGTTTTTGACGTCGTACAGTTGACCCTCCACTAAAATGTAATGCCCCCTCATGGCGGGCTTCTTTCCTCGCGTTAAAAGGTCCCTGTAGTGTTCCCTCATTATGTTGCGCTCTTCACGTTGCTCCTCGGTTAGGTCGTTGGCGACAAAGATGTTTTTTTGACGGAGATCGTTACTTTTCTCGAAGATATTAGTTTTCCAGCGGGAGGCTGTTAGAGAGACGTGGACGGGCCTCGCCCCCATTACTCGGCCAAGACGGTGAACGTTGTCAATACAGTCCGCTGTTATGTTTACATCAGCTGATCTTAGTGTATCGACTACGGTCGTTAGTAGATTGCTGTTCGAATTTTTGTCGTCCTTGAGTTTGAAAATTACAACGTTCTTCGCACGCTCTTTATTTTCCAAGTAGGTCATTTTTCGGTTGATCTCGTAAACATTATTCTCCAGGATTTTGTTCTTCTCTTCTAGCACAGTGCATTTTTCTTGGGATTTATCCATTTCTTCCCTGAGTTTCCCGTGCGAACTTTTAAGCCACGTCGTGTCGTCCTCCACTTTTGACAATTTCTCGTCACACTTTAACAGGGTAGAGCCCATTTTTTCGAGCATTGCTTTTAAGACTTCGTTCGTGACGGACATGGTCGCCGAAGAATAATTCGATTTTGTGTCACAACGGTAAATCGGAGTAGTACTTAAGGTAGTTCTAGCGCCAAATATTCATTTCGCATAAATTCGAGGAATTTGGGAGAGAATTGCAAACACTTCTCGATGGTCTAAAAATCTGAAAAAATTCATACGCATTAGAGGTACTGAAGAGATTAATTTTGCATAATAATATTTCTAAAATGTTATTAACAAATTGATGAAAAAAAAAATTGTTTAATAAATATTTCGATGACCCAAGTTTTTTTGTCGATGAAAATGATTCCTTCATTTTTCTGAATACGTATGCATTTTTTCAGATTTTTAAGTACTCTTTGAAATTTGTACATATTTTCCATATAAAAAAACACAAATTTCAAAGAGTACTTAAAAATCTGAAAAAATGCATACGTATTCAGAAAAGCGATGAAATCATTTTCATCAACAAAAAAACTTGGGTCATCGAAATATTTATTAAACCATTTTTTTTTCATCAATTTGTTAATAACATTTTAGAAATATTATTATGCAAAATTAATCTCTTCAGTACCTCTAATGCGTATGCATTTTTTCAGATTTTTAGACCATCGAGAAGTGTTTGCAATTCTCTCCCAAATTCCTCGAATTTATGCGAAATGGACACTAGGCGCTAGAACTACCTTAAAACTGGTGTCACTGCTATCACTCAGGGCTCGGCGGAGCGAAATGTAAACACGTCCTATTTGCACGGCTGTCAGCACCGAACCCCATTTTTAGAAAATATATATTTCAGTTTTTCCGCCAGCTACGCTATTCGGCACCGAAAATAACTAATAATTGGTTCATGCCAATTTTTGGACCTACTATTTTTTACGGTGGGTTCCGAACCACCGGAGAGAGCGCAGAAAAACACAGAAAATTCCGTTGACATTGGTGTCAGCGGGAATCGAACCCGGACCGACTGCTTATCAGCACGAGCACTCAACCATTATGCCACTGCCCTTCTATGTTTTTAATCATTTTTAGCAAATGTAAGGGATCGCTAGTCTCGCGAAAATGTCATGCGCACAGCGCTACTGAATGTGCCATTGATACTCTGTGTACAATAAACTGTCTAGGTTTATCATATCTGCGTGAATGTATTTACTCAGCAAATTGTTGCTTTCTGTTACAGTAACCCATCCAGGTACTGACTTTTATCGTCAAACAGACATTCACTTATTTTAGTAGTTAGTTAGACCTTCAATGTTGAAATTTCGTTCTTACAACAACAGATTTTCTTTAAAGACACAAAAATGTAGTAGTACTAAATATAATATATTATCTCTTGCTATTATCATACAAAAGTTGCTTTAAATAAATAGTTCTATGTGTGACAAATATCCTGAACAATTGAAATAAATAAATATTAATTTAAGCGAACGATACATTTAGTTGGGTTGAATAAAAAAATTAAATACTTAAATTACGTCAATTCAGATAGACATTTATTCGTGTGAACAAAATATGTAGTCACGACAAATAAATTATTAATTAAATGGAAATTATTTCATTAAAGTCTATACGAAGAAATAAATATATGCAAATCAAATACGATTTGCAATGGAATGAAAATCCACAACGATTTTCCAGAAAACAAATTGTATTTACTTTAACGAAAAGAAAATCAACTAAAGGAATTTATTTGATTTAACTTGAACTTTTTTGGGGGTGTGACTCTAAGTTCGCGGGCCTCGCGGTCTGCTGATGGGCCAGGAGTTTCGCCCCAGAGGACCCACTCTTAGCAAATCATCCCTTGGTTCGATGCGAACGCTCACTCCCACGCGCGAGCGTGCCTCGAGCGTCCGCGTCACTCCCGTGTTCGAAAGTCGCTATTGTTCCCTTGTTTCAATTTGGACACCACATGGCCCACCGTCGAAGAACGGTTGGCCCTTTAGAGTGTGTCCGACGACAGGACTCGCCTTGTAGTTTAAAACTATGGATGTCTGAAATTTCTACAATTTACATTTCACTGTCTGTGCGTGTAGCAAAACGCTCTTTTCAGAAATTCGCTTTCTGGACCCATGTGCTGGACACTTGAATAGCCATGACTCGATTTTGGGAAAGCAGACTCTAGGGCGTTTCTTTACTACGGTATGAGGAGCGTAGGCAATTTCTTTTATGTCTAGCACGTTTCTTCGCAGCATCTCATTCCCGCATATTATACGTGGGAAAATGCTAGAATATTCGTACATCTAAGATTATTTGTGAATTAGAAACAATGTTTGTAATACTCTATTTACAATTAATCATGCCTTATATTCTATCAGCAGTCAGCTCGGCCAAGCCGCTATATTGGTCTCTCGTTCTCTCTGCTGTTTCAGTGTGAATATGCACGCCCGGTCTCGCGGAAGTGCGGCGCGTGCGGTGCGCAGCACTTTTCACGGATCGCGTATCAGAATCCGTTGCAGCCCCTACTACTCAGCAGAGACCAAGGCCACAGTACCTAATCAAAATAAGAAGAAGCCACCATTTCGCAGCTGGTGTTATTACCGGCTTCCACGCGTAAATGCGCGCAACGGACTAGCGCGACGCGGCTTCCATTAGTTTTTACTTTGTATCGAAGTAATATTACATATGCACTCTAGTTGAAGAACTCGCTGTACGACGAACGATGGATCCTGTACAAGACAAGTAAGTAACATTTACTATTATGCATATTATGTCGTTAGAGAGTCGAGTCCGTAGGTTAACCTTAAATTCGTATTTACGGTTTTCAGTCTCACGAATCTCTTGAAGAATCAAATAACGCACGTAGTTGTGCAATTTTTAAACGAACAGTCTGCGGATAATAAAGATTGCATCGAGGTAGTTCCTCGTTCATGTTTAGAGTTCAAGAATAACAAATAGTATTGCTATTATCCACCACGCAAAAAGTGGCCGAAAGTCGACAAATGGAGTAAGATCTCGAAATCTAAAGAACGACACTGGACAGTTACAGAAATTTTCACCTTAGAAGAAGCTGGTACGGTTCATAATCGAACGTTATTATAATATTCCAATGAATAGCACGTTGATAAATGGAAAAACAGCGAAATTTCTCACAATCGTATAGTAATCTGAAATTCTCCTAATACGTATCTTTTCATGGTAGTTCACTTCATTAAATAATTAATAAGCAACCCTGTTTGTGAATTACTTTATGTAGCAAGTTACGAGAAGGGTCTGCACCGCCTTAAAATAGTATATTGTGCGACAAGGGTCGAAAGTTGGCGATTGCGGCGAGTGTGAGGTTTGCTGCCCGAGCGAAGCGAGGGCTGCAATCACACGAGCCCTTGTTGCACATCATATTTTTTGTAACGAGTGCACGAATCTGCGGCACTTGGAATGGCAGTCGCGCGAGACGAACACTGAAAAGTGAAGCTATGATTCAAGGGACGAAAGTGAACGACAGAAACTCCCAAGGGACGAAAGTGAACGACAGAAACTCCCAAGGGACGAAAGTGAACGACAGAAACTCCCAAGGGACAAAAGTGAACGAAATGCGAAATGCGCATGCGCGACTCTATCATTTCACCACAGATTCGCTACTCTTCACCACAGATACGTCTTGCGATCCGAAAGTGGCCGTTTGCCTGTCAGTCGCGAACCTGTGGTGAAATGACAGAGTCGCGCATGCGCAGTTCGCATTTCGTTCACTTTCGTCCCTTGGGAGTTTCTGTCATTCACTTTCGTCCCTTGAATGATAACCTTACTTTTCAGTATTCGTCTCGCGCGACTGCCATTCCAAGTGCCGCAGATTCGTGCACTCGTTAGAAAAAGCGCGCAATTGCCAATTCGCGGGTCGAATTGGCAATTGCGACTCGTGTGATTGCAGCCCTCGCTTCGCTCGGGCAGCAAACCTCACACTCGTCGCAATCGCCAACTTTCGACCCTTGTTGCACAATATACTATTTACTTTGAGGGTAATCCGTTCGAATGAAATTCTTAACGATACAAGTGCTAAGAATTATAATTTTCATCTGCTGTCCAGCAGATAAAGATGTTAATTTCATGTTCTTACGCAAAAGAATAAATGTTCATTTTGTTCATGTTCTGCGAACAACATAAATTATCATTCCATATTTTACGCAAAAAATATGCAAACTTTTGCAGAAAAATATGATCACCGCCGCGGGGTGTCCCGGGGGACCAACGGGTCCGATAGGGAGAGATCGGCCGTATAACTCCCTGTGCTGGGGCGGGTAGTGGGCGGTCGTGTCCACGGTGATGGGGTCCAGGAAGACCCAAAGCTGAGCCGCGGCCAGAGACTGGGGCGAGCCCGATCGCTACCCGGGACGGGAGCTCCCGGGACGGGAGCGAGTCAGGCCGCGGCCAGCGACTGGGGCGAGCGAGGGAGGACAGGGAGCGAGGAAGCAGCTGCCGGGAGCCCGGAGCAAGCGACTCGCTACCCTGCGAGGAAAGAAAAAAATGAAGGCAACCAATAAACTTTAAACCCAAGAGTTAACGGAAGACTCGGAGAGATCTTTATTCGCTTTGTAAGCACGCAACTCAAGCGGTAGTTCGGTTAACAAAATTGATTTTTCGGTCGACTTATATAGCCCTCAGGGGGTCTTTACGCTTGCGAGAAACGCGAGAGCCAATGCGCCGCGTGAATTTGGAGTTTGGAACTAAAGATGCATCGACCCACAATTCCAACTGGGGACCCCCAATTGGAAATATCGGTATGGTCGATCCACATTGTCGGTAAGGTAGATTCCTGTCATATCCGAGGAGTTCGGAGGTCGATCAAACAGTTTTCTGTTAGACCGACTGATGGTCGGGAAGATTCCACCTGCGAAAGGTTGGCAGTCGGTAATTCAGGGAATCTACCTTACCGGCGGAACTGAATTTGTGATTGTACTTAATTAGGAGAGTTATAACGCTATTTGGAGTGCATCCTCAAGGCTATCAGGCTAATTAGAGTGGATTGAAGTGTTTAGCAATTAAATATATTAAGTGGGTGGGGAATTGTCGCGGTTTGCGTACAACAAATACACAGTACATTTTTTACAACAAACTATAATCACTCTTGCGTAAGAACGTGATATGGGAATTTTATACATGGACCAGCTATAAAAAAATACTTCTCATACGAAATAATTAATTTTATTTATTGCCAAGCGGTTCTTTTTTCCCATTTTTCCAATTGTACTTCAATTTTGCTTTCATAATTCTTAAGTACTGTGGTCCCGTCAATAAGTAAAACGATTGCAGCTGGTCGATTTTCGACGGATGAAGAGAGCATCGTTACTGCTAGATCCACCAGAAAAAGAGTAGAATACGCAAGCGTGCCTATAGCTCACACCAATGACTACAGCATGTATTTTTTAGACCAGAATCTACTTCCGGCAATCCGTGAAGATTATATAGCTGCGACGAAAGCTGAATAAATATATTTTTTTACAGCAGAGATGATCTCAATGTCGACATCGGAAATTCAACTCTCCGAACACAAAATTTTACGTATAATCGACAGCTCCAAAACGAGTATTCAACATGACATGCGGCCACTAACTGAGGATGTCAAGAATACTGTGGTTCTCAACAGCAGTTAACCACTGAGGACAGCCCTGGCTCAGCACTACGAAACATTTGGAGTAATACTTCCTTTCAAAACGGTTGAGGAGTTGGAAAAAATTGATACAGCAGTTGCTGAGAATGCAGAAACACAACAGTCATTGGTAAATTTACTTTGAAATAAATAATAGAAATGAATTGAAACAGCCTTTTTAAATTCTCGATTCATTTTACAGAAGTGCATAATGGCGAAGAATATCGACGGAAAAGAAACGTTCAGAATGGCTCAAGCGACGATCTTATCGAGCCTTCTTGGAACAGAAGTGCAGCTTGAATATAGCGCATGTGGACGAGAGACTCAAGGAAAGAAAAAGACAAATTTCATCGAGACCGAGACCTTCAAGTGTATGTATGGTACCTATTCGTTTAATAAAAAAAAATCAACACATAGATTGGGATCGTTATATCACATTCTGATTTTTAACAACTGTTGTGTCCGAAAAAATTTGGTTTTTGCAAACATTCTGACATCAAAACCAAGAGGCTGGTTCACGGGAGCCGTTGATCGAGTTGGACTGAGAACATTTAAAAAGTAATCACCAAAACACGGAGACAGCGGATAATCAATACTGTTCCTATTACATTAAAGAAAAATTATTCATCTTTTTATTCGTTACTGTGCACATGCATTTGTTCAGTTTATTTATCTAGCACTGTTATAGTGTTACGTAGCATGAATTAGACAGCTGCGTTACTGTTTAGTAATATTGCCACAATGTGGTCATATTGACAATACGTTGGCTTTTGTCTGAACTTCAAGGGTTGCTAAATCGCTACCGTTGGGAGTCAGACAAATTAGCCGCTAATATTAAAAGTAGAACGAGCTGTTGGCAAATGATGCCAACCGGTTCACACCTCCGAAGAGTATCACTCCAGTGTGTATATGAAGGTGCGTCGTTGCACTGACTTATACACGTTAGCGACTCGAATCGCTTGCGGACATCACATCGTTATACACATGTTACGTAACAAGAACTCATTTTTGTTACATGACTGCAACAGTACTACAATGTATAATAGTTATATGGGCTTTTCTACAGAACTTTTAACTTTCAGTGATCATTGCATAACGAATAAAAATAGCAGGCGCAGTATTGACGATTTTTACACAGATACTTAATACTGTCCTGAAATAGTATTGAATGTCGTTCATGCATTTACATGTTGCCCTTGACAGAAAAAAATTCGGTGATCTGAAAATTAAAGTTTTATTTCTTGCAGGTGGATATTAACTTCCTTCGCTAGGAAAAATCTTAAATAATCCGCTGAACACGGTATAGATGTCTCCGTTCCATTTTATTAAGGGGTTTCACTTGAGAAATCATTTTTAAAATTCACATAAACAATAGTAAACAATAACGGTGATTATAGTTTTGCGTCTTAGTCGACCTACTATTTCACATTACTAGTGGTTGACTTAATTAACGTTTTATGTTTTTTTTACTTCCTGACTTATATGAGAATATTGTTTTTGGCTAAATTCGAATACCTTCGAGTTTTTTCTGTTCAAAGTAACGGTTGGCGGGCTCGTGATTTTACAAACAATATTATGGTATGAAACAATCTGCTGCTTAGTTAATTTAGGCCGTTTAAGCTTTTTACCTACTCTCGCCATAAATCTGATCGTACGTGTATCCGATTCTACTTTTTCTACTGTCCCAGGGTACCATTTGTTATCAACCACGACAGCAACCCAGTTATCATCTTGGAACTCACGATTACCGTTTGGCTTCAAAGCAACAGAGTCTGATGTGTCGAGGCTTTGACCAGTGGAAGCTTGTAAAGTAGCTGTCGTATCAGCAAGGGCAGCACAGGGAAAAGTAAACGAATTTGTACTCGGACGGAAATTTGTACACGGTGGTTTGTATGCGCAGCTCATACACGATAGATGACTGTAGTATAGAAAACCTGCAAAGTAGAACCTTGCAAATTGCTTCCTCAGTATATTACACTTTTAACGAAGCTACCTCTATGAGGAAGTATGTTGATCAATTTTGGCTTCCTCGTAGAGGAAGCATCGTCAAAAGTGTAAAATACTGAGGAAGCAATTTGCAAGGTTCTACTCTGCAGGTTTTTTCGGCTGTTTTTTTTTAATAAATAAAAATGTAAGATTTTAACCACCGAACCGATTTCCCTAAAATTTCTACCCAACCCATGGTTCATGATAGTCAATGTGTGGATCAAATTAGAACCCGGTACCTTGTAATTTGCATCATCCAGCGTGAGAACGAGATTTTTCAAAACATTCCAAATGCCATAAAATTTAAACAGCTTTTCAGATCCGCGTCAAATTTGTACTCAAAACGTGGTCCATGCTTGTCCATACGTGAACCTAATTTGAGAAAATTCTGCAACAATTTTTTTCCCATATTTTTCGTGCCGGCTTTTTTTTTGTTTTTCATGCAGCAAAATCGAAATTTACCGACATAATGGCAGTTTTCTCGACGAAACTTATCGTTAATAATCAATTAACGTAATGACATGTTCGAAATTGTAATCGGATGTCTCATAATTTACAGGAGCTATAGTACTTACAGACATTTGAAAAAATAATGAAATTGCAATAACATGAGAACTGCTTTACCGATTTTCGCCAAATTTGTTACAGATCATAGTTTGATGGTAGTCTATTGACGTACAAAATTTCATCCCGATATCTCTCAACTTGCGGAAGTTGTAGCGCGAAAACGTTTGTTGCCAAATTTTCGAGATGCTGTAAAATCTGAATTTCCTAACCAATTCGCGTCAACTACAATCCCATACAGTATTTTATAATAGCGAACGTGCGTTCAAAATTTGAAGAATATTCTTCAAAAATTACGGCAATTATCGTGTAAACAAAAAAACGCGCGCACGCACACGCACACACCCACACACACACATGTGAGGATATTGCTTCCTCTATGAGGAAGAGCACAAAGATACGAGATTAGAGCACAAAGATATTGCTTCCTCATAGAGGAAGCAATATCCTCATAGAGGAAGCAATATCTTTGTGCTCTAATCTCGTATCTTTGCTTCCTCATAGAGGAAGCAATATCTCTGTGCTCTACAGACCAAGCAAGCTGGTGAATAGATTTTGTTTGGGGAATCACAGTAAGTTTTGATGGAGTCAATAAATCGATCTTCTTCATATCATCTTCGCTAAATCAAGAACATTTGGACTTTAGCGCTGTTCTGACAATTTACAATGTCAATCATTCCTTCAGCAGAGGTAACATCTTTACCAGAGGTGACAGCGCGGTCACGTAGATTTTTTACTCCTGTGCCGTCTGCACAGCTTTTGCCATGGCCAGCAATTGTAAAGTTCCAAGTTGCATTTGTCAATTCAAGTTTCGTGCAGTGATGGCGAAACAGAAAGAAATTTGTTTTGTTCTTATACTGAGTACTCGGTCCATCACTTTGGAAATGAATCACGTCAATCTTCGGGACAACGGTTTTGATTAAATTGATGATAGGTATCATGTGTGCCCAAATAGCCGCAGCATCATGTCGTAAACATTCCGAGACCGTGGCAAATGAGACACTTCGTCGGCTGATTAAGCTGATCTTTATAAAAGAATGCGCCAGTGTATAAGGATACTTGTTTTTTGGAGGCTCCAAGATGAACAGTCTGGATTTCACTGGCGTATTTGCAATTGTAATTTTCGGGAAATCTACGATTACCATTACTTCGTAATTCTTCAAATTATCACGAACGCTCTGGAGTACTCTGTATTGATGTCCTGTGTCGTACACATGCTTCAAATAGCTACACAAATAGCGATTAACTTCTTCTACCCATTCAAAAACAGAAGCGTCGACCTTTGTCTATTTTCAGTTACTCTCCGGTCACTAAGAAACTTTTGCGTTATTCGACCTAATAGTAACCCGAAACGGACCCTGGCTTAAACGTGTCCACTGAGTCGTCTTGCGACCATTCAATCTAAAAGTATCTTCTATTCGATGGGATAATGCGGGAGTAACTTAGGAACCCTTAGGTAATCGCTATATGACCGTAGTTGAACGGTCGGACCGTGGTTCGTTCGGAGTTACTATATGGTCAAATATCGCCGAATCATCTCGGTTACTTTGAAAACTTTATAAATAACTGAACCAAGAACCATACACCTTTAAATAACCGAAAAACAACTTTTAACGAACTATCGGTTACTTCTGCTTTACTTTGGGATTCGTTTTTGGTTGCAATCACCGGTCCTTTTGCAGTTGCTGACGGGTTACTTTTTGTTCGATGGCGACGGTCGCTAAGTGGACATTTTGGTGTTCTTTTACGGTTCTTTTACAGTAAAACAACCAAAAAGTTACCAAAACGGAACCTCAGAATGACAGTAACCTGTAAGTGACCATTAAGAAACCATAAAGTGACGGTCACTCGGGTCCGCTAGGGCGCGCCGTAGATCTTGAATATGTTAATCTGAACATGAGGAAATGTGCAAGGGCACAGGAGCACTCTATCGAAAGCATTTCTTTCACCCCATCTGCATCCAGAAATTGATAATTGCGACCTAAAAGTGTATTTTGCAATTTCGCTACTCGCTTCGCTATTTCGATAAAAAACACTTGTCATGCCAGAGACACATCAAGTTTGTAATGTCACACTAAGTAATTGCCATGCCAAGTTTTTTACAGCGAATCATCTACTGATGATAGACTGATGATCAAGAGATGCGGTGGCGTCTCGATGCCAAGTGTTAAAAGAAATCTATAATGCCGCCTCACGAGACTCACGACGAGACGCCAGCGCTAGTCTTATATTACAGCACGTTCGTTCTTTTTCGTCTGCTACGAAATTCTAACTGGAATTACCTCAGTCAAGACGTCGCGGACGCCGAATGTGTCAGGTTCAATATTTTTGATTATTTTTGCTTCCTCATAGAGGAAGCATTGTTTTCGTGAAATTTTTTTTTTTCGAGATTTTCATGTCAGTACACTCAGAATAGTCCAAAACGTCGAGAAAAGTGGTTTGTACGAAATGTGTGTGTGTGTGTGTGTGTGCGTGTGCGTGTGCGTGTGCGTGTGCGCGTGCGTGCGTGCGTGCGTGCGTGCGTGCGTGTATGTGCGTGTGTCTGTGTGCATGTGCACGTTCATTTATTTACACGATAACTGACGTAATTTTTTAAGAATATTCTTCAAATTTAGCACGCACGTTCGCTATCATAGAATACTGTATGGGATTGTAGTTGACGTGAATCGGTTAGGAAATTCAGATTTTACAGCATTTTGAAAATTTGGCAAAAATCGTTTTCGCGCTATAACTTCCGCAGATTGAGAGATATCGGGATGAAATTTTGTACGTCAATAGACCACCATCAAACCATGATCTGTACCATATTTGGCGAAAATCGGTAAAGCAGTTCTCATGTTACTGCAGTTTCATTATTTTTTCAAATGTCTGTAAGTACAATAGCTCCTGTAAATTATGAGACATCCGTTTGCAATTTCGAACATGTCATTACGTTCATTGATTATTAACGATACGTTTCGTCAAGGAAACTGCCATTATGTCGGTAAATTTCGATTTTGCTGCATGAAAAAAAATAAAAAGCCGGCACGAAAAAAAAAGTGGGAATAAAATTTTTGCAGAATTTTCTCAAATTCGGTTCACGTATGGACAACCATGGACCACGTTTTGAGTACAAATTTGACGCGGATCTGAAAAGCCGTTCAAATTTTATGGCATTTAGAATATTTTGAAAAATCTCGTTCTCACGCTGGATCATGCAAATTACAAGGTACCGGGTTCTAATTTGGTCCACACATTGACTATCATGAACCAAGGGTTGGGTACAAATTTGAGGGAAATCGGTTCGGTGGTTAAAATCTCACATTTTTATTTATTTAAAAAAAACAGCCGAAAAAACCTGCAAAGTAAAACCTTGCAAATCGCTTCCTCAGTATTTTACACTTTTGACGATGCTTCCTCTATGAGGAAGCCAAAATTGATCAACATACTTCCTCATAGAGGTAGCTTCGTTAAAAGTGTAAAATACTGAGGAAGCAATTTGCAAGGTTCTACTTTGCAGGTTTTTTTTTCTTTCCAATGAGTCCTCTTTCAATGAAATCGGTGCCCGCAACGCTAATACCTCTCCACTTACGATTTAGATTCTGTCAAAACCTTTTCGTCCGCACTCACACAACATCGATGCGAATTTGTCCGATCCATATACGTGCTTGGCGTGAACCAGCGCGCTGTCACTTTGTCCGTAACTCTAATTATCTTAGGCAATACATTGAGGGTGCTAAATGTGCCAGCGCGAACATTTTCTATGTTTTTCCGCCTTTTTAATGAGACCTATTGCAATAAACGCGGTTCGTGAAAGGCTGATATCTTTCAAGATTCCACTTTTGTCCGAACTCACATATCGAGACATATTTGTCCGATCGCATATACGTGTGCATCCGTGTGAACGAAAAACGCACACATAACATAACATGTGACGCCTGCGACGGCGACCCTAAGAAGAAGTTGCGGCGACGATCGTCTGCCGAACGGCTCGCTCTTGTCATCTGACATAACAAAATTGACAGGTCGTACACTCTAGTGTAGTGTAATGATGACTCTAGTGTAATAATTTATATATCATAACAAAATAATACGTGTCAAGGAAAGTCGCGCACACAGGAGCAACAGCCCCGAAGTCGTGAGTCGCATGCATGTATTGAAGATGTCAAAAAGATGTGAAATAATTGCGGAAGTTATAGCGCGCAAACGATTTTGGCCAAATTTTCAAAATGCTGTAAAATCTGAATTTCCTAACCGATTTGCGTCAACTACAATCCCATACAGTATTCTATGATAGCGAAAGTCGCGCACACAGGAGCAACAGCCCCGAAGTCGTGAGTCGCATGCATGTATTGAAGATGTCAAAAAGATGTGAAATAAACCGAAAAATGTTTCCTTAAAACAAAAATGGTACGCCAAGTATTAAAAGAGTAGCCATCCCCGGCAAAAAAAATTCACGATAAAAGATTTCCTTTAAAAAATAATAAAACAAATGTAATATGTAATGCCAAGTAAAATTTATCATCAGTACATCATCAGTGGATGATTCAGTATAAAAAACGTGGCATGCCAGTGAATAGTTATGTGCGATGCCGATGTTTTATTCCACGGAACGAACAAATATCCCAACAATTTTTTTTTAATTCATGGATGCTTCTTTTGACATGGCTAATGATATAAAAAAATTAGGAGGAGATTGGAAATGGTCGGGTTTTTTGATCTGTGAAATACCGTGGAATGACCCATATGTATTTCATAGGGCTCGAAAGCAGCCAAGGCTCTTTATAGCCAAGGCTCAAAGCTACCTATACAGATACGTTCGCCGAAATCTGAGTGGCGGGATGGTGACTATTAGACGATAACTATTATTGTTCAGTTCGTCGCCTGTTTTTGCTGTTGTTTTAACTAATCAATAGTTCTCAATAATAAAAAGTAGTCAGTAGGATATCGAATGAGTAGTTGATGTACGTATAAACAACAAAAATTAAAAAATCCCGTCTGAAATAGAAGCTCAAATAATAAACAAATTGGGTAAATACAAAATTGCGAAATAATTAAATAACCATTCGCATATCATAGTCGGGAGATTTTTTGGTCATTAGGAATAAAAAAAAATGCCGTTTAAAAAATAATAAAACAAATGTAATATACAGAGTTGTAAATCCTCAATTTTTGTAGAAATCAAATTGACGGTACAATTGGCTTTGTAATTATGTTTTTATAATAACAACTCGTAATGATTATAATACGATGTGTAAACTTTTAAATAGAGGCAAGAAATATTAATTTTCCATAAAACTTGACGGTAATTTCATTGAAAAAATGGAGAAGTTCTGTTAATGCATTGCGAAAACAATGGAGAACTGTGCTTGTCCATTTTTCTCACAATTTCTCCGAAAATTAAATGAAAAATACGGTTTGTCTTACGGCTATCCAAAAGTTCACATATCATTTTATAATCGCTACATGTCATCGTAATAAAATTGTAACTAGACAAAAAACTATTCTGTAAGCATTAATTCTTAAAGTAATGGGGACTTACAACACTGGTAATATATAAGCTAAGTAAAATTTATCATCCGTAGATCATCAGTGGATGGTTCGGTATAAAAAACTTGCCACGCCAGAGACACGTAAGTTTTTAATGACTCACCATGAGTGCCACCATCTGGCATCAACACTTCGTACACTTTTGGTAAAAATGGGATACGACCCAAATATAAGTAACAAAACAAATCATGAAAAAATGAAAAATTCGAACGTCAAGTGAAAAAATCATATCGACCAAAATACTCCAAACTTTTTTGTTGTTGCTGTATTTTACTTAAGGCTTTCACCTAAAAAATTGTATATTATTTACACTTTTTTCCAAAAAAGTATCATTAAAAATATAATTGTATTTAAGTAAAATACGGTGGCGGAGCTCATTAATATTCCGGATCCGAAACAGATCATTTTTGTCATGGAAATATCCGTCAGATTGACTTAGAAAAAAATTGTGAACTTGCGAATTAGAGATCGTTAAAACCCTTCAACATTAAAAATTGTAAATCATCGGTATTTTAAATAATAGTTCGGATTTTATATCGGGAATTCAATTTGTCTTCGATCTTGTAATTAAAACTTCGTATTTGTGTAATAGTGAACTTTGACTCTTTTAATTCAAATTTGAAATTGTGAACTTCGACTTTTCTAATACGCCGTATTTGTGGAACTGTGAACTTTGCCTTCTTTAAAACCAAACCTCGAGTGGTGAATCGACCTGTTAAAATCAAATATTGTGTACTAAATTACAAATTATATTTTAATGTCCGATTTTCAAGAATTTAATTGTGAAATTGTGAAATAACCAATAATCCAAATTTTTAATTGTGAACTGAAACTGTTTGTGAAATATTATTTTGACATTGCCCTGACAAATTGAACGGGCAGAATAAAAATAAATTTTACCAGTGAATTACGACCAGTGTTTAAATCCGAAAGAACCACACCATCGCCCTTCCTTGTCATCGGAAAATTCTATTCATGTGATATTCGAGTGGAGAGCCGGAGGGTTATCGCCAGCGTTGGATCATTGGGATCGTTCTGATTCTCACCTTCTCATTCATCTTGTTATTCATCAATCACACGGTTCCATCCCATATTCGCCCATTTTCGCCACACGGATAAGTTTTTGATTTCATTCATTTTAGTCTTTATTTTTATGATTTAATGTAAAGTCAGAATTACTTTTTCAAATTCCTTCCCGAGCTTTTGCCCGAAAGGGTAGGCTCTAAACGGAACACCTCCGCGTTTTGCCGAGTCACATTGATACCGCAGAGCAATAGGGGGAGATTTTCTTCCCTTTGCCTTTTATCATTTGTGTCTCAAAAATAGCAATTGGCGACGTAACAACATGTTCGAAATTGCAATCGGATGTCTCATAATTTACAGGAGCTATAGTACTTACAGACATTTGAAAAAATAATGAAATTGCAATAACATGAGAACTGCTTTACCGATTTTCGCCGAATTTGATACAAATCATGGTTTTATGGTGGTCTATTGTCGTACAAAATTTCATCCAGATATCTCTCTATTTGCGGAAGTTATAGCGCGCAAACGATTTTGGCCAAATTTTCAAAATGCTGTAAAATCTGAATTTCCTAACCGATTCGCGTCAACTACAATCCCATACAGTATTCTATGATAGCGAACGTGCGTGCCAAATTTGAAGAATATTCTTAAAAAATTACGGCAGTTATCGTGTAAACAAAAAAACGTGCACGCACGCACGAACGCACGCACACGCACACGCACACACACGCACGCACGCACGCACGCACGCACGCACGCACGCACGCACGCACGCACGCACGCACGCACGCACGCACGCACGCACGCACGCACACACACACACACACACACACACACACAGACATTTCGTACAAACCACTTTTCTCTACGTATTGGACCATTCTGAGTGTACTGACATGAAAATCTCGAAAAACAAAATTTTCACGAAAACAATGCTTCCTCTATGAGGAAGCAAAAGAAAAAATTCGATCACGAGAAGCCGTAAAAAATGGAAGCATTAATTTCTTCATCTTGGGTTTACGCTTAAAGTGTTTGGCACTGAATTTAATATTTTCGTGATTTTTACACTGAAATCGAAGGGATCCAAATTTGTAAAATGGTACTTTTTTAGTTATGTATGGATGTATGTATTTGTACACCGAACCCCTCAGGGTTACGGTCGCCTCAAACCGTACCCCATCTCCCTTCCTCGTACCGCGTTCGCGAGCTCTCTTCACTCGGCATCGGAACGTGTCTAAGCGTTAGCTGACTGTAAACAACGGGCGCACAGACACAGTCGTAGATCATACATCCTGTGTCTGGGGCTTCGTCGTTGCCCGTCAGTTTTTCCGCCAGACACGCTATTCGCCACCAGGAATCGAACCCGAGACCTTAATTAATAATTAGCCCACGCCAATTGTTGGACCTCCTATTTTTATGGTGGGTTCCGATCCATCGGAGAGAGCACGGAAAAAACACATAGAAAAATTCCATTGGCGTAGGCGGTAATCGAACCCAGACCTACTGCTTATGAGCCCGTGTCCTCAACCACTGCACCGCTGCTCCGCTCTACTTTTTTGCTTCCTCATAGAGGAAGCTTTGTTTTCGTGAAACATTTTTTTCGAGATTTTCGTGTTAACATACTCAGAATCACCTAAAACGTCGAGAAAAGTGGTGTAGTAAATATGTCTGTATGCGTGCGTGCGTGCGTGCTTCCTCATAGAGGAAGCCTGAGTGCTTCCTCATAGAGGAAGCCTCAGGAACGACACGATGGATCGAGCTAAACATTGGTACGCAAGTACAGTATTAACTACTCTGTAATTCACCTGTTTTTTAATTACATGTATTCATGTATACATATTTTACGGAATTTTTAATTTTTCAACAAAATGGCCTGATCGCTCTAACTTTCGTAAAAGTTCTACAGTTTAGCTATATAGTTTTTCATAAATAAAGACACGTTTAATGTTGTTTGTTATTGAATTTCAGCGAAATCGGTAATGCGGTTCGGGTGTTACAGAATTTTGAATTTTTCGAAAAAAATAAATTTTGCTCTAAATCACGTTGAATCTCAACAAATGAACCGAAATATTTCACAGTCGACAAAAAATATACAACCCTGCTACGTACGAAATTTGATGATGATCGGTAATGTGATTTTCGAATTTTACGCTGTTATGAATTTTTTTTTTAATTTAGATTTTTTCTGTAACTTACGGAAAAGTTATTAAAGTAAGTAAAAACTTTGTATTTAATCAAAATAAGACGTAACGGTGTTTGTAACGGAGTCTTCTTTTGTTCAAATTTTTAAAAAGTTGCAAAGTAGAACTTTGCATATCGCTTCCTCATTAATTACCCTTTTGCACAAAGCTTCCTCTATGAGGAAGCCAAAGTGAATAAATAGGCTTCTTCATAGAGGTGGCTTTGTGAAAAAAGCGAAATCAATGAGGAAGCAATGTGCAAAGTTCTATTTTGCAACTTTTTTTCATGTTTTATTCTATGGATCGAACAAATATCCCAATAAATGTTTTAAAACATTCATAGATGCTTCGTTTGACATGGTCAACGATATAAAAAAAATTGGAGGAGATTGGAGATAGTCGGGTTTTGTGGTGTGTGAAATACCGTGGAATGACCCATATACACCAGGCGCTGCTGCCGCCTGGCTGTGCTTTGCTGCTGTTGCCTGCTTCTCTACGAATACTACTACTACTACTTCTACTACTGCGCTGCTCGCTGACGGGCTACTGCTACTGCTGCTGCTGCTGCCGCCGCCGCTACCGCGCTCTTAGGTCGAGGACCTCAACTCGGGGTGTTTCACCTCGCTCCCGGCCTCTCGAGATGGACGAGACGCAGGAACCTCTCCACTATACCCAATCCCATATTATACACAGTGCTAAATCTACAACGTCACTGTAAATCCTAAGCAGCATGTAATTAATTAGAATACGTCTACGTATCCATCTCCCAGTCTCGATTGCTAGACGAATGCCAGCCGGTGCATTAGTGGATCAAAGATTGGCGCGTGCGAATCGAGTTGTGTAGCTTCCAACAAACAAAATGCGAAACAGTCCACAGAACACCGCGCTACAGTGATCGTTTAGTGATGAGAGCGTCAATGCGTGGGACATGTTGTGCTTTCACCGTGCCGAGGGACTATGACCACTATTCGACATAATGCGCGCGATGTGTAATGTAGTATTAGGGCTCCCGCGTCTCTTAATAATAAAGAGATTGTAAATCAATTTATTTATACATATAGAGTTGAATAAAAATATATTTTAATTGAAATCTTTATATCATCGAATATTATATCGGTCAAATGTAAGGTTAAAGGTATGGGTAAATGTATGGTTAAATGTGCGATTAAACTTAGTTTGAGTCAAATGAGTTGCTGTACATTAGCCATGCAAATGGACCACAAATGCACAGTCTGAATGTATGGTTTAGAGTGATTTGAGTTACCATCCTTTTCCTTTTCAATGTACAACTCAATGTGTGGTACGAGGTTGAGTCACCGAACAGTGGTAGGTGAATATACTGTAAATGTTCAAAAGCAATTATATGCGTACATTTGACCGTACATTAGGCCGACATTGGGTGTATAAACGACCGCATAAAGGTTTGCCAGGGCAAAATGCCATACAATTTTAATCCCTAAACGGATTAACGACAGATTAAATCCCAAACCTCGTTTTATAACTGTCTACTTGTGTAACAAATTTCAGTTGTATATCTAAAAAAACCTGCAAAGTAGAACCTTCCAAATTGCTTCCTCAGTATTTTACACTTTTCACGATGCTACCTCTATGAGGAAGTATGTTGATCAATTTTGGCTTCCTCATAGAGGAAGCATCGTCAAAAGTGTAAAATACTCAGGAAGCAATTTGCAAGGTTCTACTTTGCAGGTTTTTTCGGCTGTTTTTTTTTAATAAATAAAAATGTAAGATTTTAACCACCGAACCGATTTCCCTCAAATTTGTACCCAACCCTTGGTTCATGATAGTCAATGTGTGGACCAAATTAGAAGCCGGTACCTTGTAATTTGCATGATCCAGCGTGATAACGAGATTTTTCAAAATGTTCTAAATGCCATAAAATTTGAACGGCTTTTCAGATCCGCGTCAAATTTGTACTCGAAACGTGGTCCATGGTTGTCCATACGTCAAGCAAATTTGAGAAAATTCTGCAAACATTTTTTTCCGATTTTTTTTTGGTGCCGGCTTTTTTTTGTTTTTCATGCAGCAAAATCCAAATTTACCGACATAATGGCAGTTTCCTTGACGAAATTCATCGTTAATAATCAATGAACGTAATGACATGTTCGAAATTGCAATCGGATGTCTCATAATTTACAGGAGCTTTAGTACTTACAGACATTTGAAAAAATAATGAAATTGCAATAACATGAGAACTGCTTTACCGATTTTCGCCGAATTTGATACAAATCATGGTTTTATGGTGGTCTATTGTCGTACAAAATTTCATCCAGATATCTCTCAATTTGCGGAAGTTATAGCGCGCAAACGATTTTGGCCAAATTTTCAAAATGCTGTAAAATCTGAATTTCCTAACCGATTCGCGCCAACTACAATCCCATACAGTATTTTATGATAGCGAACGTGCGTGCCAAATTTGAAGAATATTCTTAAAAAATTACGGCAGTTATCGTGTAAACAAAAAAACGTGCACATACACACACACACACACATACAGACATTTCGCACAAACCACTTTTCTCGACGTTTTGGACCATGCTGAGTGTACTGACATGAAAATCTCGAAAAAAAAATTTTTCACGAAAACAAGGCTTCCTCTATGAGGAAGCAAAATGACAAACTCAGCTACCGTTGTTATGTGACGTATATATCACAAAAAAACAATGCAACATAAAAACAAACAAAAATCTCGTAAAAAGAATAAATGATAATAGTAAACATTTGGAGGTTTGGGCTATGATAACAAAGTACATCATTGAGATGCGGAAAACAATGAAGTTTATTGCAAGATGGTCTCTCTATAATGACGATATTTCATAACCATTCTTTAAATCCTGTATATACAATAGTGCTCTTAGTAAAATTAGGCATATTGTTGCGATGTTCATTAACACCCTACAGCAGATACTGCTTCTGCGCTTTATCGTTAGTGATAATTCGGGTCTACTCCTCAATAAGAGCACCTTCTCGCTCTGCTGTGTCATTCACAACACGAATTCTCTGACACATAGCGTTACACGTGGCGAATTTTCTGTCATTCTTACACTCTAGTGGATCCTGCTTCAGAACTGTTAGTTCGATTCTAATGATATTGAAAAATCGCAAACTATTCGCTATGACAAAGTCCGAAAGCTTTATTTGAAGAACGTCGCGGGTTTTAAGACTAGCTTTGACTTGATGGTTATCACTCCCTGTACCTATTAAAATGCAAGCAGACTATCATCAGGTAAGATTTAGAATTGAATTTGGCGTTTTTCCCTCCAGACATAACTATTTTATAACATTTTACATTTTTTAAAGTTTGTTTTCGCTCCGACTTCCACAATTTTTTAGATATTCAGCTGAAATTTGGTAGACTAATAGTTAGTTGTAAGACATGATTTGGGATTTAATTTGGCGTTAATCCGTTTAAGGATTACAATTTTATGGAATTACGGATTATAAAAAATAGGGGGGCTTCGCTCCTACGTGCTCCGCGCGCCAATCCCAGGGGGGCCTTCGCCCCCCCCCCTGCCCCTCGCCGATGCGCACCGCGCGCGCTCCCCGCTCCTCGCCACCGTCTATATATCGCCAATATAGTGATGGCTATATAACGAAAATATTTCATCATACCTAACCCTACCTACTTAACTTAAACCTACCTAACCTAACCCTGATTAACTTAACCCTGCCGATCTTAATCCTACCTAATTTAATCCTATATAATTTACCCTGCCTAACTTAACCCTACTTAGCTTAACCCTACTTACTTAACTCTACCTAACCTAACCCTACGTAACTGAACCGTACTTAACTAAAACCTACCTAACTTGCCGTACCTAATTTAATTCTATCTAACCTAACTCTACCTAACGTAATCCTACCTAACTTAACTCTATCTAACTTAACCCTACCTACCTTAATCCTACCTAACTTATCCCTACGTAACTTAACCCGACTTCATTTAATCCTACCTATCTCGGGATCCCTCAGAACCCCTATTCCTCGGGTCCCCCCACCCATCCGTCAGAATCCATATCCCACGAGACCCCATCTCTCAGAACCCCTATCCCTCGAGAACTTCCATACTCGGTACTCCCATCTCTCGGGAATCCCTATACTCGGAACTCCCATCTCTCGGGAACCCCCATATTCGGAACCCATATCCCTCGGGAACTCCTATGGGGACTTCGTAGTTTCGTACTTTGAAACTACCACAAAACAAAAAAGTTGCAAAGTAAAACTTTGCAGATTGCTTCCTCATTAACTTCTCTTTTTCACAAAGCCACCTCTATGAAGAAGCTTATTTATTCACTTTGGGTTCCACATAGAGGAAGCTTTATGCAAAAGGGAAATTAATGAGGAAGCAATGTGCAAAGTTCTACTTTGCA
The DNA here is from genome assembly GCA_963932165.1 of Pimpla rufipes. Classification (NCBI taxonomy): domain Eukaryota; kingdom Metazoa; phylum Arthropoda; class Insecta; order Hymenoptera; family Ichneumonidae; genus Pimpla; species Pimpla rufipes. The sequence continues at coordinate 12,834,960 of OZ010630.1, forward strand.
ACTTTTAAAAAATTTGAACAAAAGAAAACTCCGTTACAAACACGGTTACATGTAATTTTGTTTAGATACAAAGTTTTGTCTTACTTTCTTAACATTTGCGGAAGTTACAGCGAAAATCCACATTTTTTAAAATTCAAAATGGTGTAAAATCCAAACGACTTTACCGATCATCACCAAATTTCGTACGTAGCAGGCGTGTATATTGATTTTCGACTATACAATATTTCAGTTGATTTGTTAAAATTCGACGTAATTTAAAGCAAAATAATTTTTTTTTTTTTCGAAATTCTATAAAATCTGAACCGCTTTACCGATTTCGTCGAAATTCAATACCATACAACGTTGAACGTATCTCCAGTTATGAAGAACTCCCAGTAAACACGGTATGTAACCCAACGTAACAAGTAACATCACGTGTAACTTGCACATGACTTACGTGTAACTTACTATTTCCCACTCAGCAATGTTACTATGTTATATAACATGCATTACGTAACTGTTACAATTGAGTTATGTTGCCCATACGTTGCGTAGTGTAACTGATATGTAACAAGTAACATTTATATGTTATATAATGATGTTACATTATATAACATATAATTTATATAATGTATAACGATGTTACCACATTACGTAATTGTAACATGACCGGGCTATTGTTACAGTTACATTACAGTCGTTACATACATGTTACTTACTTTTTGCAACATACTTGATATGTTGCCACGTCACATCACTACAACATTGCGTTCCTGTCACGGAAGTGATGTCCCAATTGTTACTTGTACGTTGCGTTGCAGTTTCATAACGTTTGTTACGCAACTGCAACGAAAATATGTCACATAACGGTAACATTACCTGCACATAACAAATGCAAAATCACAAGTTACTCCCATGTTACATATCCTCGACATATCACAAGGGTAACATTCTTACAAGCACATGTAACTTCCAGGTTACATTGCTGTTCAGAAACGTGTTTACTGGGATATTAAGCTAAATCGGCGAACTTTTACGAAAGTTAGCGCGATCATGCCCTTTTTTCAACAATTTCAGAACTACATAAAATCTTAATTACTATATATATTTATTCAAAAATCGCAACGTTTAAAGGGGGACGACTACCCAGTAAACACAAAAATTGGTTTCGTTGTTGCTCAAATACAATTTCCTACTCAGCAACGTAACTGTTATGTGACACCAGTGTTATGTAACAGTTACATTGCTGAGTAGGAAATTGTAATTGAGCAGCAACGAAACCGTGTTTCTGGGTTTGTTTACTGGGTCCTCTACTTATGTGCCTAATTTTAGCCAGATCGCACAAACGGTTACTGAGTGAATACTGATTGAATTTTCGAAGCCCTGCACATAAACACGCACACGCATACATAAGGACATTTTTTCTAGACCACTTTTCTCGACGTTTTAGGTGATTCTAAGCGTAGTGGCATGAAAATCTCGAAAAAAATTGTTTTCATGAAAGCAGGCCTTCCTCTATGAGGAACCAAAAGTGAGCAGGACTTTTCTGTGATACTGTTTCGGCGCGACCGTTTCGGAGCCAGGTTCTTTCAGCGCGACCGTTTCGGCACCAGGTTCATTCGGTTCAAGGGCGTTTCGGCGCGACCATTTCGGCGCCAGGTTTATTCGGGGCAAGGGCGTTTCGGCGCGACCGTTTTGGCGCCAGGCTGTTTCGGTGCTTAGATATTTTGGCGTCAGGCTGTTTCTGCGCTTAAACAGTTTGGCGCCAGGATCTTTCGGCACTTAGAAATTTGGACACCAATATGACATTCGCGGAAAACTCATTGAAAACAATTCGTCGAACACAATTCGGCTAATATAATGGATCTATGACTGTTTTGTCCGCTTTAGCAAACAAAAATTCAGTTTTTGCATCCTCGTAGCTTTGTTTTCGTGAAAACTTTTTTTTCCAGATTTTCATGTTAACATACTCAGAATCACCTAAAACGTCGAGAAAAGTGGTCTACAAAATATGTTTGTATGTGGGTATGTGTGTGTGTATGTATGATCCAGGTACCGAAAATTCAATTGTTTATAACTCATGAACGGCACGATGGATCGAACTAAAATTTGGCAAGCAAGTAGAGTATTAAATCCACTGTAATTCCCATATTTTTTAATTGTATGTATCCATGTATACAGATTCTATGGAATTTTTAATTTTTCTGAATTTAGCTAAATAGTTCTCCATAAATAAAGACACGTTTAATGTTGTTTGGTATTGAATTTCAGCGAAATCGGTAAAGCGGTTCGGGTTTTATAGAATTATGAATTTTTCGAAAAAAAAACATTCTGCTCTAAATCACGTAGAATCTCAACAAATGAAACGAAATGTTCTACAGTCTAGAAATATCATGCAGGCCTGCTACGTACGGAATTTGGTGATAATCTGTAAAGTCGTTCGGATTTTATGCTGTTATGAATTTTTGAAAAAATATACATTTTCGCTATAGCTTACGGAAAAGTTATGAAAGTACGACAAAATTTTGTATCTAATAAAAATTAGATGTAACGGTGTTTGTAACGGACTTTTCTTTGGTTCAACTTTTTTTAAAGTTGAAAAGTCGAACTTTGCACTGGTGCTTGCATTTTATCGAATGCTCGAATAACCCGAACTACCCGGACTTGACGGATCCGACACTTCAAATCCGAAAATTAAGTCAAAGCGAGTCTATCCGAATACCCGAGCTACCCGAGTACCCAGATACCCGGACTATTCGGACTGCCCGGATTACCGGGATACTCGAAATATTCGGACTGTCCGGACTGTCTGGATACTCGAACTATTCGAACTATCTGGATACTCGAACTATTCGGGCTGTCCAGATACTCGAGCTATCCGAATAATTTTTTTTATGTGTGGATTGCCACAAATGTTGGATATGTGTCAGTCACAAATCTACCTATTACGACCAAGAAGTGTCCGAACGATTGATCAAGTAGATTCGCGTAGACTGTTTTTTTTAAGTTTAGATATAAATCTGAAAAGATTCATACGTGTGCAGAAAAATGAAGGAATCATTTTCATCCAAAAAGACACTTGGGTCACCGAAATATTTGTTAAACAATTTTTTAAAATAAATTTGTTGATACCATTTTGGAATTATTATTATGCAAAATTAATCTTTTCAGTACCTTTAGTGTGCATGCATTTTTTCAGATTTTCAGACTATCGAGAAGTGTTTGCAATTCTCTCACATTTTTCTCGAATTTATGCGAATTGAATACTTCGCGCTCCCACATCCTTAAGGTAGCTCGGTTAAATGTGCGATTCTAAGATAATTTCGAACACTTCTCGATAATATCTGACAAAATTAGACATGTCGAAGGTGCTGCAAAGATTGATTTTGCATAATAATATCAAAATGTTAATAATAATGAATCGAGTGTATATTGCCTGGATCTCGGAATCGGAAAATCAGGAGAGCCTCGAAAATGTTAATTGCAAGTATATAACTTTGTCAAGGCTCAACGGATTTTCCGATTCCCGGATCGAGGCAATATAAACGTTCCAGCACCGAGAATAGTAAGAGCTGTAATCGGATTCGGTGAGATCTCGACCATAAAACAGCGAACAAACGAGTTCGCTTGACGTGCGTGCGCACGAAAAAAAGAGCGAGTTTCATCGCCTCCGAGCCCTTGATTAAGACTGGTCAAGTAGCCCCACGCGAGCGTTTAATTACAAATACCTGGACTGTCCAAGAGTCGCAGTTGCAGATACGCGCGATGCAGGTTTCTATTTTGTTGTCTCTTTGATAATTTCACGTGCAACCTGGCGTTTTGTTCCTAAGAATGTAATCCGGTAACCCACGGCACCGGCTGATGCGTAACTAGCTGCCGGTGCATCGAAGATTTTAATCAAGAGGGCTACAGTTGAGAACGTCGAAGCAAAGCGCCGATGGAATTAATCACGTTGGAACATTGAAGTATACGTCAACGAAAGAATATTTGCAGTGATACAAACAAAGCGATACTTCCTACTTTACTTTATATCCCAGATACTATCACTCTCTTTAAACTTTCGAAAATTGCTGTCGATAAGGATATCTGTCAAGATTTGTTTTGTTTAATCTGGATACAGACAGATTAAAAAAAGCTGACAACTAGATCGTTGTCATAATGCTTCCTCTCCGCGTATAATCACAGTCTACCCCGCTCAGTTTGTAGGGTAGACAACATTTTTAATTTTTGGCTTCCTCAAGAAGCTTTGTTTTGTTTCAAGAACGATCAACATTCTTTCGAAAAATTCAAAATGCCATAAAATCACGCCCTCTGCACGGATCAACTCCAAATTTATACACAAACTTAGTCTGGTGATAATATACTTGTAAACCAAATTTCAACTCGATATCTCAGAAATTACGAAAATAGGAGTAAAATCGAGTTTTTTTCAAAAAATTAAAACTGCCATAAAATTTGAACGGTTCTACCGATTCTTCCCAAATTCAATAGCGATCTTTAGTTTTTAATAGTTCAACTTTTTACCAAATTTCAACCCGATATCTCAAAAAATGTGGAAGAGACAGAGCATACAAAGAATTTTTCAAAAATTAAAAGTGCCCTAAAAAACAAAAGACTGCATAGATTTTGCTAAAAATTGCACCCAAGAAGAGGCAGTGACCACCCAATATGTGGTAGAAATTTCAGCTTGATATCTCAAACCGTTCTCGAGTTATTAAGGTTTAATCATGTGCACACACAGACACACACACACACACACACACACACACACACATACATCCAGACATGTTTTCAAAATGTGTTTTCTCGACGTTTTGGAACATTCTGAACACGTTGACATCAAAATCTCGAAAAAAAAAATTTTCACTAAAACAAAGCTTCTTGAGGAAGCAAAACATATGAGAAATGAAAAACAATTGACTTTCGAAATTGAGCGTGATCAGGAAGGTGCGATCATTCTATCAATTTATTATATAGCTTTTATCCAGCAAAAAAAATGTCCCGTTTTTTTCATCGAATTTTCTATTTTCAGGCAGCAAATGGTGATTTTCGGAATCAGCGACAAATTTGCCAATCGGATAGGAGTTTTAAACTTTACGAGATCGATCTTTTTCTAAATAATCGTATGGGATTGTGAACATATTTGTATGATTTTTGAGGGTTCGGCTTTTAAATTCTGTGAAAAATTCGGAAATCAAGATGTCGCGTTCCTTCTTGCGACATTCTCTTCGTTCTTAAATTTTTTCTCGAGCGAACGAGGAAAATCCAGATTCGATCGATCCAAAAAAATGTAAACTCGATTTTAGTAAAGTGACGAAATGTCGAAAAAAGTGCGAAAATACTTTGTTTCTTACTCTTTTAAAACCTGATTTCGGTGTATTTTTGCCCGTACACAACGAATTCGCCATTAGTTGTTATCTAAACGCAACAGTTATCACGAGAAACGCAAAAATTAATTATTTTCGATTTTTTTAATATTGTTTTACATCAACTGGGCATGCGCATGAAGCGCGCGCGTATGGGCTAGTATCTAAAAAAAAATGGTATCCGGTTGGTTCGAGTCGTATGTACGAGTACTCAAGTATAGTTCAAAACATTCAGCTATTCGGATAGCTTGGATAGTTTGAGTACTCGGATAGTTCGAAGCATACGGATACTCGGATAGTTCGAGCCGTTCGGGTTCTCGAATAGTTCGAACTGTTCGTATATCCGGATTTGAAGTAGCAAATTGTACTACCCGGATATCCGAACATGTTCGGATACCCCGCTAATCCGGTTCCATGTGTGAGCCCTACTTTGCTCATTGCTTCCTCATCATTTCCGTTTTTTACAAAGCTTCCTCTATGAGGAAGCCAAAGTGAATAAGTAATCTTCTTCATACAGGTGGCTTTGTAAAAAAGGGAAATTATGAGGAAGCAATGTGCAAAGTTCCACTTTGCAACTTTTTTTACCGCTACAGTTGATAACTCCATGGATGTCTTCCACTATAGTTGATAAACTCCTTGGATGTCTCCGCTATATTTTCCGCTATAGAAGAAAAACTATGATTCCCACGGATATTTTTTCGGCATTCTCATCACGGTCATGGTCATGATGAACCTGCTGAATAACACAATGATACCCACCGTCTTGGGCCAAGATTCAGTTAATACATAATACTGACACTGTGCCATGGTTTTGCCATCGATCGGACGGCTCTTGCCTTGATCATGGCTCAGTATTGTGCCGACATTTAGCAGTGTAACGGCTGGGCCGAGAATTCGGGGATGTGTGTAGGATGGTCGTGCAGATGAGTTGGCGAAGTTTCGAAGAGAGAAAAGATATGGTGATCTCCGGGACTCGAACCCGGAATGTTCATTCATTAGTCAGAGCGCTAACCACTGCGCTAATGTCACCTATACTTTTCTCTCATTCGAATCGTCTTCTTATATGAAGACGGGCCGTTACAGCAGATAGGGAAAAAATAGAAGTCAACAGTCTATTCGCGACGTTGCGAACATATTTGCCCCATGATTCAGCCAACGAACGTTTCACGCATGTTATTAGAAGTTAACCGTTACTTTGCCTGGAGTCGTTTGAGTGTTGTCCTGAGCAAGGGCCAGTATTCAACCATCACTCTACAGCACACCAAAGCCTTAACTCACGATGATATGCACCGTCTTGGGCCAAGATTCGGCTAATAATCGGTTAATACATAATACTGACACAGTGCCATGGTTTTGCCATTGATCAGACGGCTCTTGCCTTGATCATGGCTCAGTATTGTGCCGAGATTTGGCAGTTTGGGAAAAAATGAAAATCAACAGTTAATTCGCGACGATGCGGACACATTTGCCCCGATATTAGACCAAGAATCGGCTCACGCATTTTATTAGAAGTTTACCGTTACTTTGCCTGACGTCGTTTGAGTGTTGTCCTGAGCAAGGGCCAGTATTTTGCCGTATCTCGTTATTTGATAATATGAAATAAACACTGTTGTGCCAGGACACGCCCAAGCTTGACCGGAGATTTGACGAAATAACGGGTCACTTGTTGGTAGTACGGCTCATTGACTTCAGCGGGCTGCGCCCGAACATTGGCGACTCTGTAAAATTGTATAACAAATTATTGTTATCAATAATTCGCTTGTCGTAAAATATTTTTCAAAATATCACGATAAATAAATTTCTTTTGAAAAATAATACAACAAATGCAATATATTAGCCAAGTCAACTTTATCTTCAGCAGATCATCAGTAGCTGATTTGCTATAAAAAAACTTGGCATGCCAGAGACACACGTCAAGTTTTTAATGACCCACTAAGTCACTGGCATGCCACGTTTTTTATAGCGAATCATATACTGATGATCTACTGATGATAAATTTTACTTGGTTAATATGTTGCATTTGTTTTATTATATTTTAAAGGAAATTTATTTATCGTGAATGTTTTTTTATAAAGTATGGCTACTCTTTTAATACTTAGCGTACCATTTTTGTTCTGAAAAAACCTTTTTTTGTTTATTTCACATCTTTTTGAAAATCAGAGAATAATGATATCAAGACGAATAAGAAACGAAACTCAATTTCATTCCCAAAACTATATTATAATTTCCTTCCTTAATAAATAAATTTGCGACATGGAGAGTTATTTTCTAGAAATCCTACGTCAGACTGTTCGGATCCGAGCCTATCATTTTCAGATAATCCTCAGGAAAATCCCTCAGAGTCTGGATTTGTTATCGTGTGATTTAACAAGCTTGATTGTCCCTGAATTGTTCGAACGAGACAATTCGTAATAATAGTTTCGAAAATTAAAATATAACCTCCGAAGTCGATTTTTTTACTTACAGGATAACGTACACATACTTTCGTTTCATGGTTTCGAAGAGGCAACTTCGCGTTAGGAGAGATATTATTATTAATTACACCATTACACTCGACAGTACATATCAGATTATTAGAGCAATAATCACGCACGATTTCATCGCGACGTCGCGATTTTTACACGTATGGAGAAAATTAATATTTACCAGATATCAGAACTTCGTGAACCGATTTTATTACGTCAGGGCTCATAAAGAAGAGAAACAAGCAAGAAACAAGAGAAACAAGCCGGGTTTCCTGTTAGGGGGTTTCGCCCCCCCCCCCCCCCCAAGCCCCCCGGAAAATGGCCCTGCGGAAGAAATGTCCCTTCGGGACATTTTTCCCTGGTGTCATTTTAAGGCACTCACTTGGACGTCGCGCTTCGCGCTCCGAATGGTTTGGACGTCGTACTTTGTGCTCCGTATGATTTGAACGGCGCGCTTCACGCTCCGAACGGTTTAAATATGATTTAAAAAATAATCCTAACAAAATACTCATGCCATATAATAATTTAGGAGTGCGCAGCAACTTTTAGAAAAATTGTTTTATTGACTGCGAAGGTTGAGACACATACATACATTTCGACCTGAAAAACTGTATTGTGGTAGGTTAACACTTTAAAAATAATCAAAAAAATTGCAAAGTAGAACTTTGCACATTAGTTCCTCATTAATTTCCCTTTTTCTCAAATCCACCTCTATGAAGAAGCTTATTTATTAACATTGGCTTCCTCATAGAGGAAGCTTTGTGAAAAAGGGAAATTAATAAGGAAGCAATGTGCAAAGTTCTACTTTGTAACTTTTTTTTATTCGAACAAAAGAAAACTCCGTCATAAACTCCATTACATCTAATTTCTATTATCTCCAAATTTTTGTCTTACTTTCCTAACTTTTGTGGAAGTTATAGCGAAAATCTATATTTTTTTTTAAATTCAAAATGTCGTAAAATCCCAACGACTTACCAATCATCACCAAATTCGGTACGTAGCAGGGCTATATGTTATTTTTTGTCTATAGAACATTTCAGTTCATTTGTATATATTCAACGTGATTTAGAGCAAAATGTATTTTTTTCGTAAAATTCAAAATTCAATCAAATTCGAACCGCTTTAACGATTTCGTCGAAATGCAATAGCGAACAGCATTGAAAGTGTCTTTAGTTATGAAGAACTATTTAGCTGAATCGTTGATTTTTTACGAAAGTTAGAGTATACACACTTTTTCGAAAAATTAAATATTCTATATGGGGCATTACGCACCGACCGGGACCACTTTTAATACACGTGGTCTAAAAAAAATTACATTTTTTTCCCCCAAGTTCTTTAAGATGTTCTGACACTCGTCAAATTTTTTCAGATAAAAAAAAAAATATTTCGAATTTATAATAAATATCGATTATTATCGATTATTTTAATTTTAATTTCCTACGAATCGCTGTGCTTTGAAAAGTACTCATTACTGAAAAAAATTGTCGCGACATAAATTGTAGGTTATTGAATATACTTTTTCTTCATATTTTTTTTAAGGCCGCCAAAGATTAACATCATGTATTTTGAGGCAAAATAATGAAAGAATATTTTTATTTGTTCACTCGGACCATATTTATTTTGCTGAAAAAATTTCAGTGCTTTCCTTATTATATTTAGAAGATACACAAAAATTGGCATCGTGGGATTCGAATTTTTCGACCAGTTATACGCCGTTTTCCACAAAATATAGAATAATATGCGAAAAAGAGTTGACAGTATGCGTAACGAGGTTTCGTCGAGTTGGCTATTTGAATATTTTCAAATAGCTTTACAGTTTACCGACATACCGGATTACCGAACACTGTTTCACCGACAGATAAACAGTTCTTTCCCGAATTCTTTGCTCTTTGCCGAATCTAGGGTTTTTTTTCAGCTGTTTGCCACTCGTATCGGTTGATGTTTTATTCATAGTATATCGTCTTCCGTTGCTTGACAGTTGTTTACTTTATGAAATGTTTGATGTATTGACTCAATGAGTCGACTTATTCATTGATTTATCAATAGTGCCTTTAATTGCTACGAGTGCCATCATTCGGTTAGTTCAATAATTTTACGCACGGTCGGACATCAACAACCTTTCAGCGTCAGTGTGCTTTGTAGGTTAGTGTCCCGGATAATCTTATTACGGCACATTTCTACTTTCAGAATTGCGTTACGATGTTCCGAGATCGTTGTCGGGATCCATTCAAGTTGGCGAAGCACTCGTGGAAGCGTCAGAGTCACCTTCGCAATGTGACTGAAGCGCATATTTCGAGAGTGCCCTCGCTAAAGATTGGTGAAAAATTGTGCAATGGCTGCCGAAAAAAAGTGAATTCGCTACCTGCATTTCCTGGAAATGATGCAAAACTCACAACTAATGTATCGTCGAGTTCTGTAGTCAGAACACTAAAAAGGTATGATTTCTGTGATAAAAATAATAGTTCTGGGTATAAATATTTAATTTCCAAATCAATAAACAAATCACACCAAAAATTCTTCTTTCTAAGAAAGACAAAAAATTACCTAAAATCTCAATATCCAACATGCGAACTCAATGAGGAAGAAATGTGGCAATTTCAATTACCGTCATGTTTTGATTTATTGTCAAGAGTTATTGGCTTCTAATAACATAAGAAACGAAGCTATAAAGGTATAAAATATTTTCTGATAAAGGAAAAATTGAATTAATATTTTAGGCCACATCCATCTTCCAGTCATGTCAGTGCATCACCGGCTACATCTGTCGGTACGTCATCAGGGACTTTTATCCCATCGCCTGCAGCGACCTTCCCATCACCAAGTCATGTCAATGCATCATCGGCTATATCTGTCGGCACGTCATCAGGGACTTTTATCCCATCGCCTGCTGCGATCTTCCCAACATCAAGTCATATCACGACATCACAAAGCTCAATGGTCACAGATACTGCATATAGTATGCCAACTTCGGAGAACGAAGATGTATGGATCGCCTTAGGACAGACTCCTCCCAAAAAACGTAAGCTCATGTCACAGAGAGCGAAAAGAACTAAGTGGGCGAGAGCTGAAAATGCTCTAAAAAAACAGTTGGGATATAAACTCGATTCCGAATCGGACGCCAACTTAATGATAGAGCGACTGAAACAAAAATTCTCTGTGGACACGACGTCGTGGGCACAACGCATTCAAATTTTAACAATCGTCTCCGGAATCTGGAGTATCCGCCGAACGGCCCGTGAGTTTCGAGCATCGAGAAGAATGGTACGTGTGGAGAAAAAACGTTTTGAAGAGGATGGCGTTCTCGCATCACCGCATCTTAGGGCAGGTAGAACGCTACCAGAAGCCACAAAGATATTGGTGCAAGATTTTTACAAGCGGGATGATGTTAACCGAATCATGGCTGGAATGAAAGACTGTGTAACTGTAAAGAACAAATATGGATGTCAGGAAAAGATACAGAAGAGGATGGTGTTGTTTAACTTGAAAGAGCTTTACAAAGATTTTTTGAGGGAGCACCCCGATTGCAAGGTTGGATTCACTAAGTTTGCAGAATTGCGACCAAAAGAGTGCGTCCTAGCAGGATCGAGTGGCACTCACACTGTATGTGTTTGCACATATCACCAAAATGTAAAATTGATGATAGAAGCTTCGAAGATAAGTCGACTTACGAAAGACACAGACAATCACAGCAATGCATACGAGGACTGTCTGAAACTTATGGTGTGTGAAAATAGTGCACCTGACTGTCATCTAGGACAATGCCTCAAGTGTCCTGGTACTGCGAAACTTTCGGAAACTCTTCAAAGTGTATTCGATGAGGCTTTTATCGACAGTGTGCAATTTACAGTGTGGGAAACAACAGATAGAGCTAAACTTGAGACAAAAATTCTGCCGACGAACGAGTTCGTAGAAGTACTTTGCGGTAAGCTATCACCCAGAAAGACAAACGTGCTGTAGAAAATATCGTTGCGGCACAGTAGCGCTACATTCACGACAAAACACTGCACGCCTTGACGCCACTATGCAGCTTTCTGCGTCCTCATTAAGCTGCAATCTGACGGCACATAAGCAATTTTTGCGACACGAGAACGTAAAGGTGTAATGTCAATATATCGACAATTTTAAGGTTCGTTGTGTCGTAAAAATTGCAGCATAAATACAGCAAGCATTGCGGCAAACTAGTTGCAGTAATGGGTGTTGCAATAACAGCAAAATTGCTGCAGAATAGTAGCACGTTGTGCTGCTATAATGCAGTCAATATGGTATATACGGTGACGTTATGTTTACAGCAATAGTGCAGCATGCCGTAACGGAATTTTGCCGTCAATATTAGAGACCGATATAACGTCAGATTTGCAGCACAATTGCTTCACGCTGTGCTCCTTCTATCGGTAGGGGGGAACGGGCCATGGCGGTCCACCTCTCGCGGGCAAGTCCTAGTGGTCCTGTGGATCCTAGCGGGCTATCTAGAAAACCGCGTAAAGTTGATAACAAAGTACGTGATTTATAAAGTGAAGTCACTAGTCATGATTGATAGAGAACAATTATTTTAAGCAATTATTTGTTGCCTCATATGCATTGTCTGCGCGAGGTGATCCGCTATATGCTCCGGTGCCCTGCCGTGCAATTTGGACTTCTCATTTCGCGACTGTGTGCCTACATTTTGCCCGCACCGGCGTCACAACGTATCGTAGTTTTGACGGCAAGATGACAGCACAGCGTGACGCAAATCTGCTGGAATTAAGCTGCTAAGCTATGTGGCTAATTTGCTCAAATATACCTGCACTGTATAGCGCAAATATGATGCTTCAATGCTACAATGATAGTGCATCAATTTTGCCGTTACTGTGGCTTCATAGCTTTGTGTATTTTTGCCGTCAAATTACCGTCATAGTAGACCGCAATACTGGCGCTAAAATGCCGTACTAGCATACAGCAATCTTGGTGCTATTCTTTCGGTATTCTAGCGCCATACCATGTTGGCATGGCTGCAGCTTAATGCCGTCATAGCGAGCCCTTGTTTGGCGTTCTGTTGCCGTCATACTGGCGCAAACTCTCTATCTGGGGCAGTTCTCAGCAAGCACAATTTCGTCGCTAAACAGCAGTCAACATTTTTGAGAACACGAAAGGAAAACTTGAGGGATGGCGAGATCGTTGCTATCTTAGACTTTGCCGAAAATTACGCCTTCGTGGTTCAGGATGCTGCGCAAGCGACTATTCATCCCATCGTCATCTACTGGAAAGAGGGCAGCGAAATACGTCACAAAACTATAGTGATTGTATCGGACTGTCTGCACCACGATACAATTTCCGTGTATGGTTTCCAGCAAATCCTGATTCGATATCTGAAAGAAAAATTTCAGTTTCTCTCCTCAATCTACTACTTTAGTGATGGCTCTGCTCAACAGTATAAGAACAAAAAGAATTTAATCAATTTATCATATCACGAGACTGATTTTGGAATCCGAGCGGAATGGCATTTCTTCGCCACGGCACATGGCAAGGGACCATGTGATGGTGCCGTTGGTACAGTGAAGAGATTTTCAACGCGAGCGAGTCTACAGCTACCCGTCGACAAACAAATTCTTACCCTGAGGAACTTGTACGATTCGGCACGACAAAACATCACGAATATGGATTTCGTGTTCTTTGAGACCGACAACTACAAGAAAATTCAAGAAACTCTGAGCCAAAGATTCGTCTCTGCCCAAACAATAAAAGGCACACATCAGCTTCACGCTTTCGTCGCCGTAGAACCTGGTACAGTGTCAGCCATGTCGTTCTCGTTCTGTTCGAAGAGCGTTACATCCTCTGTAGAGAAAAGAACCAGGAAATAAGAATGATCACTGAAAGTACTGAATAAATATTATTGTATTATAATCATTTCATACCGCAACGTTTATATTTTATCGCACCTCGATCGTTCTCACCTCCCGATACCCTTCAATTCTTAATAATTTCACATATTATTCCATATTTTGTGGGAAACGGCGTATAACTGGTCGAAAAATCCGAAATCCACGATGCCAATTTTTGTGTATCTTCTAAATATAATAAGGAAAACACTGTAATTTTTTCAGCAAAAAAAAATGGTCCGATCTGAACAAAAAAAAATTCTTTCATTATTTTGCCTAAAAATACATGATGTTAATCTTTGGCGGCCTCAAAAAAAATATGATGAAAAAGTATATTCAATAACCTAAAATTTATGTCTCGACAATTTTTTTCAGTAATGAGTACTTTTCAAAGCACAGCGATTCGTAGGAAATAAAAATTAAAATAATCGATAATAATCAATATTTATTATAAATTCGAAATATTTTTTTAAAAATCTGAAAAAATGTGACGAGTTTCAGAACATCCTAAAGAACTTGGGGGAAAAAATTACATTTTTTGAGACCACGTGTATTAAAAGTGATCCCGGTCGGTGCGTAATGCCCCATATATTCTGTATTCATGTATACATTTTTCAAAAATCACAACACTTGAAGAGCAATTACCACTACTTGCATGCCAAATTTGACGCACGCACGAAAATTTCACGCACGCCCGCACGCACGCACACATACGGCCATTTTTTCTAAACCATTTTTCTGGGCATTTTAGGTGATTCTGAACATACTGGCATGAAAATCTCGAAAAAAACATTTTTTCACGAAAACAAAGCTTCCTCTATGAGGAAGCAAAAATAATCTAAAAAAGTGCCTCTGCGTTAAAGCAAATCAGGAGTATGCAGCAAGTTTCAGAAAAATTGTTCCATTGACTGCGATGAATGTGACCAATACATACATTGCAACCTGAAAAATTGTATCGTGGTATGTTAACACTATTTTAAAAAGTACCTCTGTGTGAAAGTAATTTAGGAGTATGCAGCAAGTATAAGAAAACTTGTTCTGACGACTGCAAAGATTGAGACCGGTACATACATTTCAACCTGAAAAACTATATCGTGGTAATTAAAAACTATTTAAAAAAATACCTCTTCGTTAAAGTATTTTTTTAAATAGTTTTGAACTACCATGATATAGTTTTTCAGGTTGAAATGTATGTATCGGTCTCAATCTCAGAATAATTGTTCTATTGACTGCGAAGATTGTGACCAGTACATACATTTCAACCTGAAAAAGTGTATCATAGTATGTTAACACTATTTAAAAACTACCTCTGCGTTAAAGTAATTTAGGAGTACGTAGAAAGTTTTAGGAAAATTGTTCTGTCGCCTGCGAAGATTATGACAAGTACATACATTTCAACCTGAAAAACTATATCGTGGTAGGTTAAAACTATTTGAAAAAAATACCTCTTCGTTAAAGTAAATTAAGAGTACGCAGCAAGTTTCAGAAAAATTGTTCTTGCAACTGCGAAGATTGAGACCTGTACATCCATTTTGACCTGAAATACTATATCGTGGTAGGTTAACACTATTAAGAAATAATCTAAAAAATAATCTAAAAAAAGTGTTTCAGAATTAAGGTAATTCAGAATTATGTAGCAATTTTCAGCCAAATTCATCTGTTGACTGTGAAGAATGTGAGCCAGACACAATTTTAGACTCCAAAATGCCAATTTTCTTGAAATAAACACCTCTATAAAAACAGAGAATAATTTCCATACCTCATGGGCATACTTCACAATGCTAGATTAAGAAATATTCCAAATTTCAACTTGTTCGGTCCATTCAGTCCAGACCCCCTGAGTGATACGGACGTCCGAATAACACAAAATCTAGTCTACGCAGCCAATCATACTTAGTAATGAAATTTCTATATTCTGTTACACCATGATTATGTATTTTACTATGTTTAAGAAATCTGCTGTAAAAAAAGTAAATAGATTGAAATTATATTAGCATTTTCCTATAAAAACGTAATTTAGTCTGTGGAGCGCGAATTCAATAGGCACTTTCTGCGTTTCTTCAAAATGTGAGTGCCTAAAAATAACAAAAAATATTGGCGCTGATACATTTAGCGTCCGCGACGTGTTGCCTGACATAATATCGAATCAGACATCGCCGGACAAATTCGTGTCGACGTGTGAGTTCGGACAGAGAAACGAAAAGTTTTTGACAGAATAGAAATCGTAAGTAGCCAGATATTAGCTTTGCGGACACCGATTTGATTGTAAGAGGGCTCATTGGAAAGAAAAAATAATAAAAAATATTGAACCTGACACATTTGGCGTCCGCGATGTCTTCACTGTGAGAATTCCAGTTAGAAGTTCGTAACAGACGAAAAAGAACGAACGTGCTGTAATATAAGAGTAGTCCTAGCGTCTCGTTGTGAGAGTCTCGTGAGGCGGCATCAAGAGACGCGGTAGCGTCTCGACGCCAAGTATTAAAAGAAATCTATAATGCCGCCTCACGACACTCTCACGACGAGACGCTAGCGCTACTCTTACTTTACAGCACGTTCGTTCTTTTTCGTCTGCTACGAACTTCTAACTGGAATTATCTCAGTCAACACGTCGCGGACGCCAAATGTGTCAGGTTCAATATTTTTTATTTATTTTTTTCTTTCCAATGAGCCCTCTTTCAATAAAATCGATGCCCACAACGCTAATATCTGGCCACTTACGATTTCGATTCTGTCAAAAAGTTTTCGTTTCTCTGTCCGCACTGACACATCGGCACGATTTTGTCCGATGATGTCTGATTCGATATTATGTCAGACAACATGTCGCGGACGCTAAATGTATGAATGTGAATATTTGTTATTTTGTTTTCTCTTTTTTATGAGACCTGACGCAATAAACTGCCCGCGGCAGTTATTACATTACCGCAGCACGCTGTTCCTTCCATTCCATCGAAGATTCTCCACCCTTACGTCAAACATCATCGTCAGGATTCGCCGCCGCACCGTGCTGAAAATCAAGAACCTTCGCGTGCGGTCGGTAGCCCAGCGTACTACCGAGCCTTCCTACGCAGCGCAATCGGCCATGCTAACTTGCGGATTAGCCTAAGCGACGGGTCAGGTCCCGGCCGCAGACGTGCGAGCGCACGAGCATTACCAGAAATTCGGCAATTCGTTATCTAAGGGTGGAAATCATTATTCATGGGCACGAGAGATAGCGAGGTCTCAAGGTTTTTTCCAGAGAACGAGACGCGGCGAGGACGTGGCACGTCAAGTGTTGATCTACATAACTCTTGTGATAACTCTCGTGTCGGTAACAACGATATCGACACACGAATGAGTAGAAACGAAATGCGTTGGAAAAGTTTTTGTTGGAAAGGTTGTGAGGGACTAAAACGAGTTGCAATGTCACTGTGGGGAATACGGTTGCGTCATAAAGATTTTAGTTATAATGAAAGGTTTTGTTGAATCCTTGTGAAGAAGCCGTTTCCACAGTAAACTCGACGTAAGGGATTGTGCCTGTATAGAACGCAATGTGTATAATCGAAATGCGTAGGAACGAAATTTCATGGAAAAGGCGTGTGAATATCAGAAAAGTGAAGGAAAACATGTATGTAGTATCCGGGTTGTAGAGGAACGAATGTGCTGGTTCAAGATTGCGGCGTATCGGGACGCGCAGTAAATGCAGTGGGCCGAAAATGTTTGTGTGGAAAGAAATGTGTACGACGGAAATGTGTAGGAACGAAATGTCGTGGAAAAAACGTTCGAATATTAGAAATGTGAAGTGGTATTCCTTCACAGTGTGTAGTATTGATTTTGCGGAGAAACGAATGTGTTGAATCGACGCTGTGGTGGATACAATTGTGCGGGAAAGAAGGGCTGCCGTGTTAATTTGATTTGTTTTTTTTGCGTGCGTGATCCTTGGTCGTTTCGAATTCGACTTCTTGTTGTTTGCGGGGAATTTGTATGATGGACCGTATGATTTATAATTTTTTTGTGAGAGTGCGGTCGCGACGTTTGCACCCACTAGAAATCTCGAGTATTATTCGCGTGGTCGTCCCGAGGAATTTCTTCGGTATTTGCGATTGCGAACGTGCGAGGAAGTCCGACGTTATCATTTGTTTTTTTTATCGGGAAAATTATCGTAAAATATTGGATTCAATGGTGAAAATACTGTGACCACAAACGTGTGATTTTGCGTGACATTTTCTTCCGAATTTGAGATTGTTACATTATCCAGATTTAGCTCCCTAACGGATCAGAAGAACCGCAAAATAACCGAACAGTGACCAGTCACTATGGAACAAAAAATAACTCCAAAATAACACAGGAGCAACATAGTGACCGTTAGGGAACCGCAAAGTGACCACAGTTGAACGTTCTCATCATAGTTCGTTTGGGGTTATAGTTCGGTCGAATAACGCGGAAGCAACGGGAAGCCTAAGGGTAACCACAAAGCGACTCCAGTTGTACTTCTCTTCACGGTTCGTTTATCGTAACTATTAGGTCAAGTAAAGCAGAAGCAACTTATTGACCATCGAGTAACCGCAAAGCGACCCCGGTTGAACCTTACCGTCATGGCTCGTCTGGGGTTACTGTTAGATAGAATAACGTAGAAGCTACATGGAGACCGTCAAGTAACCACAAAGTAACCCCGGTTGAACGTTATCGCTATGGTTCGTTTGGGGT
This sequence comes from Pimpla rufipes, assembly GCA_963932165.1. Taxonomy (NCBI): domain Eukaryota; kingdom Metazoa; phylum Arthropoda; class Insecta; order Hymenoptera; family Ichneumonidae; genus Pimpla; species Pimpla rufipes. The sequence goes on from OZ010630.1 coordinate 12,853,308, forward strand.
TATTGTTTGATGAAACAATGCAGAATCTATTTCGAGACCGTCAAGTAACCGCGAAATGACCCGAATTGAACGTTATCACCGTGGTTCGTTTGGGGCTACTGTTAGGTCGAGTAACACGATAGCAACACAGTAATCTAAGGGTAACCACAAAGTGAGTCCAGTTGAACTTGTCTTCATGGTTCGTTTATCGTTACCATTAGGTCGAGTAACGTGGAAGCAACTTATTGACCGTCGAGTGATCGCAAAGTGACCTCGGTTGAACGTTACCACCATGGTTCGATTAGGGTTACTGTTAGGTCGAGTAACACAGAGGTTACTCGGTGGCCGTTAAATAATCGTGAAGTGACTATGGCGTATCATTCGTCCCAGGAATCGTTTGGGGTTTTTATTGTGTTTTATTCGCCCAAATAATAACTCGAAACGGACCATTGTGCCCACAATCAACAGGAGTCACTTTCCGGTTTCTTTGCGGTTACTAAGAAAGTTTTGCATTATTTGACCTAATAGTAACCCGAAACGGAACATTGTGCGATAATTCTTCTTGGATCATTGTACAGTTACTCGCCGGTCACCAAGTTACTTCTACATTATTCGATCTAATAGTTATCCGAAACGAACCATGACTTCAACGTGTCCACTGAGTCGTCTTGCGACTATTCAATCTAAAAGTAATTTCTATTGGTTGGAATAACGCAGGAGTAACTTAGGAACTCTTAGGTAATCGTTAAATGACCGTAGTTGAACAGTCAGACCTTGGTTCGTTCTGGGTTACCATTAGGTCGAATAGCGCGGAAGCATCTCGATTACTTTACAAACTCAATAAATATTCGAATCGTAAATCATAAACCTTTAAATAACCGAAAAACAACTTTTAACGAATTGTCAGGTACTTCTGCGCTACTTTCAGGTTTGCTTTTGGTTACAAACATTGGACGCTTTGCAGTTGCTGCCGGGTTATTTTTACTTTTTTTACAGTTTGTTTACGGTGCAGCAACAAAAAAGTAACCGACAAGGAACCTCAGGCTGACAGTAACCTTTCAGTAACTATCAAGAAACCATAAACGGTTACTCAGATCCGCTAGGGCTGTTTTTATTATTTTTCCGATCGAGTCATTTTATTGGAATTGAATAAATTAAATATTTTGAGATTCCCGCATTCACTGTTTTGTGTGGCCTTTTTACTTCTAATATCTATTAGGAGTCTTCCCCCCCCCCCCCCCCCTCCCCCCACTCACCGTTATGAGACTGATTTAGCCAGGGCTGGAAAATGTCCATTTTCCAACGCTGATTTTTTCCGGCACAAAAACGCCTGGAGCCCAACTATTCGGAGCGAATAAAAAGTGAAGAATCAGCTGGCTATTTTCGAAGTAACGGTTTGAGGAATTTTGGGGAAAATATCGTTACAAAGTCTTCATATTTTTTCAACGAAAAACTGTCGGACGAATAGGCTAAATTCGATGCATTTTTTTCAAACCGCCGCCATTATGTCAATTTTGATTTTTAGAAAACCTCCATAGCGCGATAACGGCTTTCATACTCATGAATAATCCTTTAAGCAAATTAAGTTTCAGACAGTATTCACGGCCACAACCATGTACACCGTGAGGACTCCTTTTTTCGAAGACATTCTCAACCGATTAAAAAAATATTTAACAAGCAGCCCCGAAGGGGCGCCGGGTTGTTGTTGGGGGGCTTCGCCCCCCCCCCCCCCCCCCCCAAACTTCCAATTGGGGGATTCCGCACCCCAAACCCCCCGAAAAATGGCCCGGGCTTAGGCCATTTTTAAGGCACTCACTTGGACGTCGCGCTTCGCGCTCTGTATGGTTTGAACGTTGTGCTTTGCGCTCCGTACGGTATGGATGTCGCGCTTCATGCTCTGTGCAGTTTCAACGTCGCGCTTCGTGCGGACGTCGGTTTGAAGGTCGGCTTCGTACTCTATTGTGCTTTGTGAGCTCATATTGTATGGTCTGTTCTATACCTAGCTACTGAGTGTTCGCACGTCCGGGTAATACAAAATCTTGTCTCAACATTAAAAATACTCAATAATTAAATCCCTATATTCTGTGACTCCAAGAATATCTATATAACTATGTTTCAAGAATGTGCTGTAAAAAGAAATAGGTAAATACAAATAATAAAAAATGTCCACAAAAAGTTAATTTAGACTCATGTAGACCAAATTCAATAGGCATTTTGTGTTTCTTCAAAACGTGGGTGCCTACAAACATTGTGGAATTGATCATTTTGGTATTGTGATGTGTATCGTATGTGTAATGATTTTATTGATTGTAATCGGATCATTTGACCAGCCATATCAATTGCCATAAGTGTTGAATTAAAGGGGACCGTTTTAGAGAAAAGTTTTTTCTTATTAGAAGGGTTACGTTTTTCCTCACCGATGAAAAAAATTTGAATAGTTCTATTCTTTTAGGATGATAGCGTAGGATTTTTTGTCACTGGACCCATTAAGTGGGTCAACCAGTTGCTTCAAAACCAGAAATACGGGTTCTTACTTCTGCGTGTAGTTCAGAGAAAACCAACCATAGGATTGGTCTCTGCTAGGGCTCATACTCTTCGCACTCATATTTTCTGTTGATTAATTGTAGGGATTATTTTAAGTTAATACTTTTAAAAACCCATATCAGTGATGCCAACTATATCATTATTTTTTATAAATTATTCTGTGACTTGGGTTTAAGAATCATTAAAAAAATACCTACAATTAATTAGTAGGAAATGTGACTGCGAAGAGATTGAGCCATAGGGGAGGCCAATTCTGTATTGGTTTTCTCTGGACTGCGGACAAAGTGAAAAATCCATATTTCTGGTTTCGAAGCAAGTGATTGACCCAACCACTGGATCCAGTGTACAAAAAACCTTTGCTGCAATCCTAAAAGAATAGAATTACTTAATATTTTTTCATCGGTGTGGGAACAAGTAGCCCTTACGTTAACCATGAACATTTTGTTTGACTGTGGTTACTTGAGACACATCAAGCAAAGTAAAAATGCAGTGATTCTTGACTGCGATGAACCTCTAGACCATAATATGTAGGGTGGACTGATTTTTAAACACACAAATATTTTTAACTTATTGTGGTGGGTAACCAACACTTTTGAATTATCTAAGAGCAAAACAAAAATATCTTGGATTTTCTAAGACGGCGACAGCCGAGCAGACGACTAGGAGCTTTCCCGGCGGTACCCGCTTGTACACTCAGCAAAAAAATTGAGGGAGCAGTTAAATTTTACCGTTTTTTCACTGATTTTTGAAGCGCTGTAAGTTTGTGAAAAATGGTCGAATCGTAATAAAACAAAATGCGTTTTAAAGCGTCATATCTCTAGTTTGAAAATCAATGCAGTCTTTTTTTTTTTTAAGCAACACGCTCGGCGTGAACCTAAGGAATAGCGGGAAGGAAATTTTCTCAAATTTTTTGTCGTTTTCAAAGTCGTCCACGGGCACAAAAAATTTTTTTCTGGCTTTGTCAATACTGGGGTCCTTTAGCCTGGTTCTTCAGCTTCAAAATGGTGTTTTGTTCATCTCTGTACGACCATTTGTCGCTGAGATATGGGCATTTAAAGGAAAAAGGAGCTTTTTCGTAGATCATCAATATCTCATGAACTAATGATCGCACAGCGAGCTAAAGGTAGGTTTTGTAAACTGGAAGAAATGCTCTAAAAGTACCTTCTGGTACTTTAGAGATTTTATTTTTTTATGTAACCTTAATATTGATTTGAAAAAGACCAAAAAAATGGACTTTTTCCCCGTTTTGGAAAATCCACGTCAACTTGGCAGATATTGCGATAATGACTCATGTTTTTAGGATTTTTTTTAGTTCAATATATGCCCAACGACCCCCCAAGATTAAAAAATTTATGTGCTGAACCGTTGTTTTTTCCCGAAGCGTCAAAGTTTTATCAAAAATTAAAGGAACACTTATTGTTCCTTAAATGGCATTTAATGATGACTAAAATTAAAAAAAAAACTTTTCCGTTGTTTTTCTCACGGTTTCGCAATAACTACTCTTTTAATCTTTGAAAAAGAGAAAAATTAAAAATTTTGAATTTTTTTGCTTAAAAAACGGTATTTTTCTCACAATTTCTTGTGAACAATCTTTGAAATGAAAAACAAAAAAAAGTTGCAAAGTAGAACTTTGCACACTGCTTCCTCATTAATTCCCCTTTTTCACAAAGCCACCTCTATGAAGAAGCTTATTTATTAACTTTGGCTTCCTCATAGAGGAAGCTTTGTGAAAAAGGGGAATTAATGAGGAAGCAGTGTGCAAAGTTCTACTTTGCAACTTTTTTTTAATCTGAACAAAAGAAAACTTCGTTACAAACACCGTTACATCTAATTTTGATTAGATACAAGGTTTTGACTTACTTTAATAACTTTTCCATAAGTTACATCGAAAATCTTAATTTAAAAAAAAATCATAACAGCGTAAAATCCGAACGACTTTACCGATCGTCACCAAATTTTATACGTTGCAGCGCTGTATGTTATTTTTTGACTGTTGAATATTTTGGTTCATTTGATGAGATTCGACGTGATTTAGAGCAAAATTTATTTTTTTCGAAAAATTCAAAATTCTATAAAACCGGAACCGCTTTACCGATTTCGCTGAAATTCAATACCAAACAACATTAACCGTGTCTTTATTTATGATGAAGTATATAGCTGAATCGTCGAACTTTTACGAAAGTTAGAGCGATCACGCCATTTTTTTGAAAAATTTAAAATTCGATAAAATTTGTATACATGGATATATTTAATTTTTAAAATATGTGAATTACAGAGGATTTAATACTCTACTTGCGTGCCAATTTTTAGCTCGATCCATCATGTCATTCCTGAGTTATGAACAATTGAATGTTCGGTGCATGGACCATACATACATACACACACACACACACACACACACACACACACACACACACACACACATACACACATACAGACATATTTTCTAGACCACTTTTCTCGACGTTTTAGGTGATTCTAAGTATGTTAACATGAAAATCTCGAAAAAAAATTTTTTCACGAAAACAAAGCTTCCTCTATGAGGAAGCAAAAAAAAAACAAAAATGCCTACGAACTTTTTTTTTTCAGAAAAATTCAAAATTTTTAATTTTTCTCTTTTTCAAAGATTAAAAGAGTAGTTATTGCGAAACCGTGAGAACAACAACGGAAAAGTTTTTTTTTAATTTTAGTCATCATTAAATGCCATTTAAGGAACAATAAGTGTTCCTTTAATTTTTTATACAACTTTGACGCTTCGGGAAAAAACAACGGTTCAGCACATCAATTTTTTAATCTTGGGGGGTCGTTGGGCATGTATTGAACTAAAAAAAATCCTAAAAACATGAGTCATTATCGCAATATCTGCCAAGTTGACGTGGATTTTCCAAAACGGGGAAAAAGTCCATTTTTTTGGTCTTTTTCAAATCAATATTAAGGTTACATAAAAAAATAAAATCTCTAAAGTACCAGAAGGTACTTTTAGAGCATTTCTTCCAGTTTACAAAACCTACCTTTAGCTCGCTGTGCGATCATTAGTTCATGAGATATTGATGATCTACGAAAAAAGCTCCTTTTTCCTTTAAATGCCCATATCTCAGCGACAAATGGTCGTACAGAGATGAACAAAACACCATTTTGAAGCTGAAGAACCAGGCTAAAGGACCCCAGTATTGACAAATCCAGAAAAAAAAATTTTGTGCCCGTGGACGACTTTGAAAACGACAAAAAATTTGAGAAAATTTCCTTCCCGCTATTCCTTAGGTTCATGCCGAGCGTGTTGCTTAAAAAAAAAAAGACTGCATTGATTTTCAAACTAGAGATATGAAGCTTTAAAACGCATTTTGTTTTATTACGATTCGATCATTTTTCACAAACTTACAGCGCTTCAAAAATCAGTGAAAAAACGGTAAAATTTAACTGCTCCCTTAATTTTTTTGCTGAGTGTAGTATCGCTTGTTGACAGGTTCAAATTTATAAACGATAACAAAATAATTGCAAATACAGTTACGTGTCCGTAAAAATAAAAATAATAAAGACGAATAGAAAATATACATGTTAAACTGTTAGTTCCGCAAGTACGGTGAAAGTGACTAATAATACGCTTTACGAACCTGTGTTTAGGTTATCTTCACTTATTCCACATTTTTGAAGATTAATAATAAACTATCACTATAATTAAATTGTACAAAAAAACAAAATAAAAAATCACGTTGTGGAATTCATTTTCGTTTTGTGATGTGTATAATATGTAGTACGTAATGAGTTTCCATAGTAAAAAGTACATGAACTGTCGCAAGTGTTGAATTAATTTAAGTTAAATATTTGAATTTATGCGTGGTAGGTAATCACCATTTTAGAATTAGCTAAGGGTAAAACAAAAAATGTGTATCTGAAAAAATGTAAAATATGAGTACGCTGCAAGTTATAGCCAAATTCATTTATGCAGTGCGAAGATACCCGTACACGTTTACACATCTGAAAAGTGCCATTTTTTTAGGTGAATGCCTACATAAAGGAATGGCGAAATTCTTATAATATTTGTGCATACTACTCAATACTATGATAAGAGACATTGCAAATTTCAGCTTGTTCGGTCTCTTCAGTCAAAAGATAGCATGGGTTACGGACGTCTAGGAAGGAACAAATCTTGTTTCCACATTACAAAATACTAAATAATGAAAATGTTGTGTTCTGTTACACCAAGAATATGTATTTCTCTAAGTTTGAGAAGCGTGCTGTAAAAAAACTGGATAATTTCAAATTACATTCACTTTTTCGTGTAAAAAGTTCATTTAGGCGAAATCTGACCGAATTTAATAGGCACTTCCGTGCGTTTTTGCTAAACGTGTGCCTAAAAATAAGAAAATAAACGTTTAAAAATGTATTTTCTGTTCATGAGCCCGAGTAGACATTTTATCAGGCATCCCTGCTGTCACGCGAGGTCCGGATCAGTTTTAGATACGGTAAATTTATTTCAGGGCTGCCGTAAATTTACCGGAACAGGTCCATGGAAGGCCGAGGTATGGCATTCTTACTTTAAATGCCGTATTTCTACCGGATCAGGCCCGCGCCAGGCTTAGATTCGGTAACCTTATTTGGGGGTCGCTATAAATTTACCTGTTCAGCTCCACGTATGGCCGAGATATGGCATTCTTACATAAAAATGCTGTCTTTCCACCGGATCAGTCACATGTCCGGCTTAGATACGGTAACCTTATTATAGATATGCTATTCTCCGACTTTATCTGGTTCGCATAAGGCCTTCCTGTGGCATTCTGATTATACCGCTTAAACTTTCTTAAAATCCAGATACTGCACGTCACAGGTCAGTACCTGGATGGGTGACCGCACGATCGTGTTTGAAATTTTAATATTTCGGTCGCAGTGACGATAAATGAATGTGTAGCCTTGACGTGTTTTCGTTTTTAGTATACTTCAAATCGAAAAAAATAGTATATTGTGCAACAAGGGTCGAAAGTTGGCAATTGCGGCGAGTATGAGGTTTGCTGCCCGAGCGAAGCGAGGGCTGCAATCACACGAGTCGCAATTGCCAATTCGAACCGTGTTGCACATCATACTTTTTGTAACGAGTGCACGAATCCGCGGCACTTGGAATGGCAGTCGCGCGAGACGAACACTGAAAAGTGAGGTTGTGATTCAAGGGACGAAAGTGAATGACAGAAACTCCCAAGGGACGAAAGTGAACGAAATGCGAACTGCGCATGCGTGACTCTGTCATTTCACCACAGGTTCGCGACTGACAGGGAAACGGCCACTTTCGGCTCGCAAGACTGCCATGGAAAGTGCCGCGATTCGTGCACATGTTACAAAAAAAAATTTCCAAGATGTCCGTGGCCGAGTGGGCTACACTGTAAAAAAATTCTGTTTGAAAATTCATAATTTGTATATGAAGTTTTATGCATATAATGTATATAAAATTTACTATACTATTGTGTCAAATTTTTAACACATGGTATATTAAATTTAATTCATTTAGTGTTAAACTTAGAAAAGCATTTAACTGAAAGTAAATACTTTTACTTATCGCCAAACAGCTTAATTACGCACTGCTATATAGTATTTTATAGGTAAAAGATAAATATTCGTGAAAAAAAATTATCTCCACGAATCTTACTTATTGTTGTTAACAATCGCCTGGGATGGGACCTGAATTACCGAACTTAGAATTACTCTACTTACCTATGCCTACCTACCTACCTACGAAGCTACCCACTACGCTATTGCCTACTTGTGAATTTCGTTTATTCAAATGTCCTATATAAATCGCACGGAAATTATAGATGAAATATGAATATCATTCAAAAAATCGCCGTAGGGCTGTTATGCTAGTCACAGATTTCACCTGGTATCAACAAAATGTCACTGTGTAAGAAAAAAAATAGATTGTATTAACATACATATATTGTAATTTCCATTGACTTTACATCAAATTCAATTACTTGTATAGTAAATGTCACTTTAAGACATCAATTTCTTAATATTCAATACCGATTATAGTAAATTCAATAGACATATATTAAATTTAATATGAAAATTTAAAAAACTTCAAACATCGTATATTAATAACAATTTTCAGTTACTGTTATTGTCAATTTCATATACACTTGTATGTTAAACATGTTGTAAATTTACAAACATTTTTAATAGTGTAAGGCGCAGAACAGTCACCCCAAGGATCCAGGTTCGATTCCCACCGATGGCAGATAGGTTTACATGTATTTTTTCAGCAATTAATATGTACTAAACAACCAAATAAGTTAGATAACTAATTGAAAGTGCAAGATAAACTGAATTCGATTAGCGCAAATAATTATTTTGTAATTTATTTTTCGTTTTTGTTAGTAGGAGCTTAGTAGGGCAGCCCTATCAGGTCCGTCTCCGGAAAACTTGAGATGGCCCTGATCATGCGCCGCGTTACTTTCCTGCCAGGCCCGTATAAGGTTCCCATGCACGGGCTTTAGATTGACAAACCGGCTACCACACCCGCGCCGGATAATACCCTGAACTGAATTTCTACTCGAGAGTGCCTTGATTTGGCATAAAAATCAAACTGATTAGCGTATTTTAACCATAAATAAATCGCAAAAATGAGCTATTTTTGGGCCTGTTACACTGCGATAATATCTATTAATGCAAACACCTAAAAACACCGACACTGTTGGATGTATTGTCGAAATGCGTCTTCGACGGTCCCACGAGTTAAGATGCACTGTTCGCGTCCGTAACTTGGATGGTTGCATGGCGATTAGCCATGCTGCGACTGGTACATCAACCAGTGGGCGGGTGTCATTTTTTCGGAAACTTTGATAATGTAGTATCTGTAGGTGAGTCGGCTGCGGGCGCATTTCGAGTTAGGCAGCTTTGTGAAGTGCGGGGAGCTATAGTAGTAACTGGGAAGGGTTCACTTAAAGACCCGAAAAGGTATACGTTGGAACACGCAAACGAAAAAAAAAAAAAAATTATAATAATTTTGTTTTCGCTCCTATGTAACGACACGACGTTTACTCACCGGTCCGTTCAAACCTGCGATGCCGTTCGAAGTTAGCGTGAATAATAATATCCATTCGAAAAATCCTCTCATCACTGTAAAGAGGAAAACCCCCCTTTTCAACACTGTTTATACCGACACAATAAATCCTGAACGGCTCACTGCACACTGCATTTTATGAAGCTGCATATATAACCTTCGTTATCGAGGCAGATGAGCCTTCACCTTGAACGTGAGACGCTCGGGAATCTCTTAGTCTCTCAGTCGCGTGAACAGCACACACGTTTACCGCGAGTCTCCTCGTCGCTGTAGCGAGCTCTCCGGTACAAGTTTGTCCGATCGTCACGCAATCGATGAGCGTGCACTAACATTCCACTACGCGAGCTCTCCTTTTTTCGCTTAGAGAATTGAAGGAAATAAGACGCGTCTTGAAAAAGAAACCACCGATGACTAAAGAGAAGGATATTTAGGAATATCGGTATCGAGGTGGCGGGGCTTTGCTGAGAAAACAACATACCAGCTCCCGTCAAATGGATCGGCACGCACAATAATATTCGGGAATATTCGGGATGAGCGATATTCAAATACATTTTGTCTCGGAAAATGTTATGAATCATCAACCGAGAAGAATTAATGTGTTTTTCGAGTGAACAATTAATTCCGTTAATTCATTTATAATATTGCTTTTATTACTCATTTTGAAAGAATTATTTGCAATTATTTCATATGAAAAGTATTTCAAATACACTTTTCACTCGAGTACTGTTTATTCCTGCGCAAACGACGATTCGTGGAGGATGAGACAGCGGCGACGTACGTTCGCCACGTTGTTGACTAATAACTGCGATAAGCTCTCCGTCTCGAAGGAGACTCGCTCTTGTGTGCGATAAAACCAGAGAAAATAACGATAACCCAGCGATTTGGGTATGGAATTCACCGCATAATTTACGATCCACGCGTGCGTATTTATTTATTAAGTTTATGCACGCAGAGTGCGAATGTTGAAACGCTTATTTTCTAAATTCAACGTCGTAAGTCGCGCCAGATTAAACCCGTTTAATACTCAAACTTGATTTATTCAGTATTCAACTCTCCCTCGTGCACTGTCCGCTCGTACTCCGTGTCTCCTTCGGACGTCCACGAGACACACCAAATTAGGCTTTGTACCTTATTTATTTCGTCGAAAGTTTCCGGCTATTCTGTGATAACCGGTATCGTCAGAGAGATAACACCGCCGTTCACCGAATCGATGAAACTGCGCACGATTTTCTCCGGATTTTATCCAACGTCGAGGTGGATGTCCCTATTATCAATGTATTTACCAACAAAATCGAATATGCGATAGAGTGTACTGAAATCTACAGTTCCCAGTAATGGAAAACACGAAAATAAAAACGTATTGAAAGCACTTGTCAAGTCGAATAATTATTACTCATTTTTAAAAGTAGAAAAACTATTCGTTTTTCTTATTAAAAAAAAACGTAGACCACTCTTTATACTTTTTACTGTGAATTTTTTTTGTGCAAAGCATTATGCCAATTTTATGATCATTGTGTAGTTTTGGAGACGGAGAATGCGTGCTGCGCACGTGAACAAAAATTAAATTCGGAAAATACGAAAAGTAGTGTTTTTGATCCAGAGTTCGGCCTAAGAGGATCGAGCACCCTCATAATGTAAAATAATAGCCTAAAGCAGCTCGTATTTGCAACGATGATTTACAATGATTGATTTGTAACACATCGATTAAAAAAAGTGTTCGAAACACAAGCTTATTCGTGTAGTGCCCATCCCTGACATTCTCGCAGCATAATTGCCAATCACTGGTACACATCCGTCGATACCTGGGACATCCCCCGTTTTCCTGCATCGTATCCACCACGAAGATGACGATTCGTAACTCGTCGCGATTCGTCGTTGTATTGTCAGACATATTTGGCATCGTTAGCAGAGACCGTGGCGATATTTCACACACTACTACTCCTTGGGAGTGAAAACTCTCGCACTGAATCCTTCGCCGGAAACGACAAAATTGCCGTTGTCGTACGTGTGTGATGTTTGGTGAGCGGGGCAATTTTTGTGTCGGGTGACGATGACGATGCCGAGGAAGCCGCGGGCGCCGACTGCGGTGCATTTTAACATTTTCAGCATTTTATAACGCCGCATTTTGAAACGTGTTGGCGCTGCGCATTTGTGCGAATTTTGATTAATTCCTTCCGGAGACTGTTGAGGAGAAATGCGAGTTGATCACGAGAGGACAACTGGTTAACTGGTGTACAACGTTGCATCGTAATTTTCGTAGAAGGCACGAGCGGGTCACTCTTACGGTAATTAGAGCAACGTAGTAGCCGTATTCGTTCAGAACAAAGCGAGAGGTTTGTTCACTCGACGATGCGTTTGTAAAGTAGTTGTAATATCGCAGTGGTTGTTTTCACTGAGGCCGCGAAGCGAACGAAGGAGGTTGATTTGCGGCGGAGCGATCACGAACACCATGCGCGAACCGAGAGCCACCTTCACCAGCGAGTAGCAAGAGACTGGTGCTGGGTTGAGTGAGTGCAATGCGGTGCGGTGGTGGCGGTGTTCAGTGCAGTGCGTCGCCCGGGCGAACGAACGGACGGATGGAGAATGAAGGAAGGCGGAAAGGGGGAAGAAAGTGAGACGACGGGGATCACGAAAAGGGAAGAAGAGCAAAGGGAAGGTGGCAAACTGTCGAACCGACCGAGCATACAACACCAGAATGCAATTCCCGGGGGCAGGGCAAGGGGGTGTTTCAGTACTCTGAACGTCTTTCGTGATGAAATATCACAAAATTATGTTGACGACAAAAATCGATCGTCGTGTCGCACAATGACGACTGACAATTTGTCGATAAATCTACAGTTTTAGTTTGGCACAGACATCTATTTGCAATACCAAACTGGGTATTGCGATAAGGTCGAGAGGCCCTTGACTCATAGAAGGTCAAAGTATTTGAACGTTTTGAATAAATAAAAATACCGGTGGCGGTCGCGATCTCTAAATATTGTCAGGTTTCATTCATTCTTTTTTTAGTTTACTCAAAAACTTTTGCGCTACTGCGCTCTTATAAAAGATTATGGGCGCTGCCGCGCTCGTCGTCTTCTGTCAAATTTGACATCAAACTAATTTTGCTTACAACGGACTTTCCTGGCAACCAATCACAGTTCGAATAGTTTGCTAACAATGCTTTCCTTTACTCATGAAGTTTTTAAGAGAGTGATGTTTCTTTTCTTTCACAGCACACATTTTTCGCTATTGCTATTATTTCGTACTCTAAAGTTAGCACTCAGTAACAATGCATTTAAGGGGGGAGGGGCACTACGGCGAGAGATGGCTATTGGAAATAATGGTTAAAAATATCTGAAAAGAATCACCTAATACAATTTCTGACCGTTTGCAACATATTTTAGACCGAAAAGAAAACATCGATTTTTTTATACTGTCGATTTTTTAGAATAGCCAAACAAATTATATACAAAATCTACCACAATTGATTGTTGAGAATAGTATACAAAGCACGAAAAAAATCGGCACCTCAAAATATTGAAATAGCTAACTCTCTCAGTAGTGCCCCCTCCCCCCCCCCCCCCCTCCTCCAACCGCCCCTTAAAACACACTAACATTTGATTTTAAAGTAAAAAAAATCCGTCGCGGTCTCTAAATATTTTTTATCTCATCGATGATTTACGAGAATTTGTTTTTCGTGATGGATAAATCGATACGTTTGACCACTGAATATTAATTTTCGTTTGTATAAAAATTGAGTTTATTTGATGGATGAACATGACACGGAACTAAATTAATTAGTTGCATAAGAACTGAACCTATTTATAGATTTATAGATTCAGCTCTATAATACTGAACCTATTTATAGATTTATAGATTCAGCTCAAAGTAAATACCGAACGTCCTTTAACATAGATTTGGTTGTAAACAACTATCTAGCTACGCACCAACATTGTTGAAAAAATTCAAAATTGATTAAAATCTGAACAGGTGTTTTAATTCTGTTCAAAATTATTACAAACAAAGGCATCTATCTGCTACATGCGCATGTCAAATTTCCTGTAAAATCTAAAATATCTGGCTGGATTTTTTCACGTGAATTCGTGATTATTATCATTTCATTTGTGTAAATTTCGATTTTTAATTCCCGACTGCCCCACTGGGACAAAAAGACGGGAGTTATAATTTTACGGGGATCAGCTAATATGAGCGAATGCTTTGTAGCCAATGTTCTCGAAAACCGTAAAAAAATACTTAATAAAATTTTGTATATCGATTCTATGACTAGCGCCCAATGTCTGTGTCCAAAGATTGAGATGATAAGTTGTCAATTCGCATAGATAATAGTACATTACATTACAAGGGAGGGAAGTGTAACATTTCACCTCGTGTGAAGTTTGATGCCCGGGCGACGCGAGGGCAGAAATTCACGCGAGGTGAAACGTTGCACTTCTCTCATGCAGCGCAATATACTTTTCTCCTAATTTCGCTAAAAAAAACACATTTCGTGTGTGCAACGAGGACGGAAAATAAGCTCATTTTTTACAAATGACGACACGCATGCGTAATACGGTTTTTGTAACACGTGCACGAATCGCGGGACTTTCCATGGCAGTCTTGCGAGCCGAAAGTGGCCGTTTGTCTGTCAGTAGCGAATCTGTGGTGAAATGACAGAGTCGCGCATGCGCAATTCGCATTTCGTTCACTTTCGTCCCTTGGGAGTTTCTGTCGTTCACTTTCGTCCCTTGAATCATAGCCCCATTTTTCAGTGTTCGTTTCGCGCGACTGCCATTCCAAGTGTCGCAGATTTGTGCACTCGTTACAAAAAATGTGATGTGCAACAAGGGTCGAATTGGCAATTGCGGCTCGTGTGATTGCAGCCCTCGCTTGGCTCGGGCAGCAAACCTCACACTCGCCGCAATCGCCAACTTTCGACGCTTGTCGCACAATATACTATTTCATTACTCCCGCGCGGGCAGGAATAAGCTGACTACCTCCCTAGAGAGGTAATGAAAGTGAACTGAGCATGATTAAGTTATTTGTCATAAATTAGCGATTTTTCGTCCGCCCTGCGGACACGACCTGGGATTATCTTAGCGGAGTCGGGAGAAAATGAATTTTTCAAATAAACTATTTGAATATATCGAAATATCGCAAGATGGCCACAATTGACGCCTATTCTGTGACTTACTTCATAGGGCACATGGCAGAGCGTTTGAATTACTTTGAAAAAGATGAAATACATTTTTTTTTTTTTTAATTGAAAAAAATCCCGACTGAAAAAGAAGCTTTACTAATAAACAAATTGGGTAAATAAAAATTGTGATACAATAAAATAACTATGCGCATATCATAGACGGGAGATTTTCACACCTAACGACGAAACATTTTTCTCACTGTGACATGCGCATAGTTATTTTATTATTTCTCAATTTTTATCAACCTAATTTATTCATTAATAAAGCTTCTTTTTCAGTTGGGAGTTTTTTTTAATTATTTTGTAAAATTATTTTGGTTCACAAAATAAGAAAATTGTAGACATGAAAAAATAGCAATTTTTTAATAGATTTATCTTCAATTTGCTTGTTTATTAAGGTTAATATAAGGACAATTATGGAACAAGGTTTGAGTAACAATTTGCAGTAAATTGATCACGCTGTTCAAATTTCATGACACTTTGATTTACTTTTTAAAAACAGCGTGTGAACGCTCTTATATTTTAGGTATCCGTAACTACAAAAATATAGAGGTAATAAACTAAAGAAAACTGTTCCGCAAAAAAAAATATGCAAAGCAGAATTCTGCGCATTCCTTCCATATTAATTTCCATTTTTCACAAAGCTTCCTCCATGAACACGGCATAAATTATAAATACACTTTCCCATAGAAGTGGCTTTCTAAGAAAGGGAAATCAATGAGGAAGCATTGTGCAAAGTTTTATTTTATTTTTTCTTCAATCAACATGATGCATTATTTATGTATTTGTGGCTGTTTTCATCGACACAGTGTAAACGTTACAGTCATAAAAAGTTATGGTTACAGTTACAACTGCTGTTCAGTAACAGCCAGCAATGTGTTGAACCTTAACCCTCTATTGTAAATTTATTAGTATTTTTGCAACTCTAAGGACTCTGCATTTTTTCAAACCACCCTGATACTTGTAATGCAAGCACGTGAATCGTTCCTAGCGAATACTTTAAAAAATCTAAGATCACACGAGGAGTCGATAGATAATACTCGGCCCAGAAAGTGTGGAAGGAAACGGTATGGATAAGAAGGAATATCAAGAGACGTAGTAGCGTCTCGACGCCAAGTATAAAAAAAAAATCTATAATGCCGCCTCATGAGACTCTCACGACGAGACGCTAGCGCTACTCTTATATTACAGCACGTTCATTCTTTTTCGTCGGCTACGAAATTCTAACTAGAATTATTTCAATCAACACGTCGCAGACGCCAAATGTGTCAAGTTCAATATTTTGTATTTATTTTTTTCTTTCCAATGAGCCCTCTTTCAATCAAATCGGTGCCCGCAACGCTAATATTTGGCCACTTACGACTTCGAATCTGGGAAAAACTTTTCGTCCGCTCTCACACAACATCGATGCGGATTTGTCCGACCCATATACAGTACGACCTCGATTATCCGGCGTCGGATAATACGAAGGGCGCATGTTATTCTCCGTATTATCTGACGCCGGATAATCGGGGTCTTACTGTACGTGCATGGCGTGTACCAGCACACTCTCACTTCGTCTGGAACTCTAATTATCTCAGGCAATACATCGCGGTAGCTAAATGTGTCAGGGCCAATATTTTATATTTCTTTCCGTCTTTTTAATGAGACCTATTCCGATAAAATCGGTTCCCCAAGTACTGATATCTGGCAAAATTTCACTTTTGTCCGAACCCACACATCGAAACAGATTTGTCCGATCGCATATCCGTGTGCATCCGTGTGAACGAAAAATGCACACATAACATAACAAGCGGCGCCCGCAGCGACAGCCGGAAAAAGTTGCGGCGACAATCGTCTACCAAACGGCTCGCTCTCGTCAGCTGACAGAAAAAAATTGACCGGGTCGTACACACTAGCGTAGTGTAATGATGACTTTAGTGTAATGATTTATATATCATAATAAAATAATACGTGTGAAGGAAAGACGTGCACACAGGCGCAACAGCCCAAAAGTCGTGAGATTGCGATGATCATGAATCGTCTGAGCGAACCGGCTTGCTCCCGCCGTTTGACAGAAAGTGAGAGATCGTGCGTGATCTTTATTCAAATATTACTACCGAGTGTAATGATTTAAGAATAATCTCGCGTCTTAACGCGGTGTCTTAAAAAAAACAACAAAATTAAAATATGGAGGATACTTTATCCTGTTGATAAAAAATCGATTTTTTGAGGTTATATTTTTGGTTTTATTATTACTTATTGTTACGTTGGGATAATGTATTGTAGTATTTTTAGACCGCGTCAGGCTTATTCAATCACACGATAACGAATACAAATGCTGTATAGGAAGCAACAGCAGTATTCAGAGAAGCTATACAGGAAGTCGACAATGGAATGCTCAATGCTTATGTTGCGGATAACATTTAGCAGTGTTTGTATTTCCAGTTGTCATCCGTGATAGAGCACTCATTATTTGGTGTCTTGTAGAAATAAAGAACGCAAGCGATGGGTCTGGTAAAAATGGTTTGCCCACTGGCGGAGCGGCTGAACATAATAGTGAACAACGTCAGTTGCAAGAAGTGCGACCTGACGCTTCACAACGAAACCTTGTCTTCGCATGTACGTATTGAAGATGACTTTCAAAAAGATGTGAAATAAACAAAAAATATTTCTTCGAAACAAAAATGGGACGCCAAGTATTAAAAGAGTAGCCACCCTTACAAAAAAAATTCGCAATAAATAATGTCCTTTTAAAAGTAATAAAACAAATGCAATTATTAGCCAAGTAAAATCTATCATCAGTAAATTATTAGTGGATGACCCGGTATAAAAAAAACTTGGCATGCCAGAGACACGTCACGTTTTTAATGACACACCAAGTCACTACCAAGTTTTTTTATACCAAATCATCCAATGATGATCTACTGATGATACATTTTACTTGGCCAATATATTGCATTTGTTTTTTTTATTTTTGAAAGGAAATTTCTTATTGTGAATACAATGTGAGGAACGGACGAATCAAGAAAAAGGGCAAAAGGCCACGTAGTAAGTATCGAGAACGAGAGAGGTAGACGTGGAGCCTGGAAAAAGATTTCACCGAGAGAGGACAGGAGCGGATACCGGAAGTACGAGAAAGAAAAGACTGCGAAGAAAGGCATGAACGGCGGGGAAGGAAAGGCCGTATTGAGAGAGCTGAGAAATGGTGGAGAAAAGAGCGACAAGGAAGAGGGGGCGGTGTAGGGGAAAATAAGGGAAGGACGATGAGGGAAGGGGAACTCGTTGAAGTGGGAAATCCCTCCTACGGTCTGCTTCCCCCTCTCGTCTGTCACTCATTCCACTTCCGGATGAGGTCGAGGCTTCTCTCACACGGAGAAACCGAACGACGGGGTCAAACGGCGGGGGAGTTCAGTGACACGGAGAGAAGTTACTTTTCTCGGTCCGGTGGCGTTTCGCTGGTGGCTGCCCGGCACAGAAATGGACAACGAACAGACACGGAGTCAAATTAGAATCAGAAACCATAAAACCGCCAACCTGCTATTGTAGGCTGGATGTTTAGCCATATTGCAGTGTATAAGTAGTATAGTAGTATTGCATATAGTACATCTTTCAGTAATAATATCGATGATGATGATAACAACAACAACAACAACAACAACAACAACAACAACAACAACAACAACAATAATAATAATAATAATAATAGTAATAATAGTAATATTAATCATATTAATATCAACTACTAGAAATGAGGATACATAGCCACACATGTACTATGTATAGATATATATCACACTATAATAGGTATTGAGCGTTTCGAAAACGTGTTCTTGCGGAGAAGAAGAGTGCGTTGTACACATGCATACCAGAGAGCAAAGTCTGAGATCCCTCGGAGGCTGCTGCTGCTGCTGCTGCTACTGCTGCTGCATGCATTCTTTCTCTTTCTTTCTGTCTACTGTGCCCAAACAAGCAGCAGGTTCTCTTCTCTCTGCTCGCGAATACATGGTAGGACTCGGTCCGCTCGGCCTCTCTTGCATCCCGGTGCAAACTCAGGGACAGGGACGTCTATGAACATACCAGGAACCCTGGAAATATTAGTTTCTCATAATATCTATCAGCAATTTTGTAACTTTTTCGTGGCAGTGTCACGCAATTTATTCATAAGTGTTGCAAAATCAATTGCGTATTCATAATATTAAGCAAATGTGATTGTACCATTTTATCACTGATTCTAATAAGTCATACGAGAATACTCATTTATCTTCAAAAACGATCTTCAATGATAACAGTTGTTGATTAACTATATTTAAAAAACGCGTTTTTAAATGTTCAGAAAGGTTCTTTCCAATTTATTAATGACTTTCGCTTTCTTATAGATGAATCTTTCTTTTCGCGAAATGTTTCTATTCAAGATTTTTAGGGCAGCATACTGTAAAATGTTTCAGACGTCGAGAAAAGTTGCGTGTGTTTGTGTGTGTGTCTACCGGCATGATTCCAATTCGAAAGCACAATTTTTATTTCTCAAATAAACACGTTCATTTTTTGTATTCTGATACTCGGTATTGCCGAAAGTATAAAGGAGAATTGGAACTTTGCGTCCATACATTTCTTGGATGTTCAGACTGAAGTCTGTCGAAAATGTGGAAAAACTCAAATGAAATTAATATTAACTTTAATTCAATTAATGGGGCAATTAAAATTATAATTTAATTGCTCCTTTAAATTAAAAAAGTAGCAAAGTAGAACTTTGCACTTTGCTTCCTTCTTACTATAATTTTTTCAGAAAACTTCTGCTAGGATAAAGCCAAAATTGATAAAGCTTCCTTGTAAAGGTGTCTTTCTAAAAAATGTAAATTAAGTATGAAGCAAAATGCAAAGTTCTACTTCGAAATTTTTTATATCATCTTGCAAAATGGATATACTGTGTACCTCCAACATGGTTTATTTGTTAAATATTTTTTGTAACGAGTGTATGAGAAGCACTATTTTGCATAGCAGTTTTGCGGGACGAAAGTGTCTGATTGTATGACAGTGTAGAAAAGATAGCGTGTGCGCGGCAGCCCGTTTTCCCCGCACGTTTTTTAACTCCCGACTACCCCTGGGCAAAAGACGGGTTATGCGTTTCGCGATGATCGAAAGATCTCACCTCGAATCTTCGAAATGCATGTTTGTCAAGTCGGCAAACAATGACTTGAAACGTTTTGGTACAGAGCTTCTATGGCTGGGAGGTATGCCATAAGTCTATGGATTTTTAGATCCACTAGGGGAACAATAACGCGCGCTTATGCGCGCGGATAGAGGTTACTGCATCGCTGATATCGAAATTGCGACAAACTGTCAAATCTCGCGCTATTAAAAACAACGACAGCCTGTCGTTACGGTCCACGATCAATCAGAGCCCGAATAGATCGACAACAATGGTCACGTTGGCGCGAATTACAGACTTTTTAATATAAGATCGTGCCTCCGCGGAGATGTATATCTTTGAAAAAAGTTGTAAAATTGCCAATTCGTAAATATCGCTATAACCATTACATTCTCACACCTACTGTATACATGTGTGTGCCTAGCCTAACATTGCGACGATTGGTACAAACCAAGGCCAGCTGAAGCTCTGTAGCTGATTCGAATGATTTCTTTGTCGCCAATGTTCTCGAAACGAGTGAAAAAATACTTAAACAAATGTTCTACGTCGATTCTATGACTGGCGCCCAATGTATTTTCCCATAAATTCAGTTGATAAGTCCATTGGAATAAGCAAATTAATTTTTCAAATGGCCTATTTGAATACATCGAAATATCGCAAGATGGCCGTTATTGTCGCGTATTCTGTGACTCACTACATAGCGCACATGGCAGAGCGTTTGGATTACTTTAAAAAGGATGAAATAAAAATAATTTTTCAAAAATTAAATAACTCAAGACTGAAAAAGAAACTTTACTAACAAACAAATTGGGTAAATACAAATTGTAAAATAATGAAACAACTATTCGCATATCATAGTCGGGAGATTCTCACACACAATAACGAAAAAAACGCGTGTGTGCGTGCGTGCATGTGTGCGTGTGTGCGTGTGTGCGTTGAATAGAAAATACATTCGTCCATAACTCACGAACAGCAAGATGGATTGAGCTCAAACTTGGCACCCAAGCAGAGTAGTAACTGCTCTTCGGGTATTGTGATTTTAGAAAAAAAGTATCCATGTACACAGATTATATAGACTACATAATATTTCGAAAAAATGTCGTATTCTCTTTAAGTTTCGAAAAAGAACGACAATTTAGCTAAATAGTTCTTCATAACAAAAGACACTTTCAATGCTGTTCGCTAATGCATGTCCACCAAGTCGGTAAAGTTGTTCAAATTTTGTAGAATGTTGAATTTTACGAAAAGGAAAAAAATGTCCTCTAATTCATGTTAAATATCAACAAGTGAACATAAATGTTCTACAGACGAAAATTAACATACAGCCCTGCTACGTACCGAATTTGAAGATAATCGGTAAAGTCGTTAGGATTTTACGACATTTTGAAAAAAAAAACATAGATTTTCGCTGAAACTTCCGCAAAAGTTGGGAAAGTAACACAAAAATGGCGATAATCGGAATTAGATGTAATCGTATTTGTAATGGTGTTTTATAGCTGTGTACAATATCGATTATTTTTTCAATATACAATTTTTTTATTTCAAATACTGTAAGCATAAAAATTAATTTGGCCATAACTCTTGAACGGCACGATGTATCGAGTTCGAATTTTGCACACTAGTGGTGCATTTGCCTCTCTTCAGTTGATGTGATTTCTAACAAAAACTATCCATAGATATAGAAAACACATCTTTGCTTCATTTATTGCATCCGTAACTACCGAAACTATAACGGTAACAAAAAAGTTGTAAAGTATTTTATTTGAAATGATTGTAAGTATGAAAATTAAATTTTACATCACACGCGAACGGATCAAGTTGAATTACATTTTGATTTATTAAAAAAAAACAGCCGAGAAAATTTGCAAAGTAGAACCTCGCAAATTGCTTCCTAAGTATTAATTCCTATACAATCCGTTCGAACACACTCAGTTTACCGCGCAAAGTGATGCAATGCATTCTCAAAACACCACAGCTGTTTCTGCACAAGACCTGATTGTTCACGCTGTTATTCCCTCCCCTTTTTCATACGCGCCCTTTATATGATATTTTGATACTACGCAGTTCGATCCTACATATTGATTTCGACACATTAAACTAAACATTATTACTGACGCGGCACTTACTGCAGAATATGAATATACACCATGGCAGAACGATACTTCCAGTTGCAACAGGAATTAATCCCGCACATACCGCTCCACATGCATATATTGCTGCAGACACCCTTTACTACATAAACCACGAAGCCATGCGGTCGTTACCACGTGTTTGAATCCAATACGTTTTTTTCCTATACATTTTTTTCTACACATTTCGATACTACACACTTGTATGCGTCGGCATCTACTCATGAGAATATCTCTCGTCGGTAAGGTAGAACTCGAAGCAATAGTATATTTTGATATTCAATTGTGTATAATCTAAATGTGTAGGAAGAAAATTTGTATGAAAACAATACGTAGGAAACAAATATGTAGCAAATAAATACGTATGAAAAAATGTACTGGATTAATTATTGTTGCAACTGAAAGTCTCGTTTTGCCATGGTGTGTATTCAAAATCTGCAGTAATCGCCGCGATGTTAATGATGTTTGTGTCGAAATCAATTTGTAGGATCGAAATGTGTGGTACTGAAATGTATCGTAAACCTCGTGAGATGTTAAAAAAGCGTAGAAAACGTCGTTAGCAGGATATACACACACGGAAAAAACGACTTGATTAGATTAACGAAAAAAGTAGTTGGACCCAACCAAGCGACTTAGTGCTCTGAGAGACAGACGATTTATTGGTTCGGTCAACTATTTCCAGTTGGTTGGCTCTGTATCGTTGCTCGAACTACGTAGTTAGTTCGAACAACGACTAGTGACATTGTTTGGTTAACCATGTTCCGTACTACCCGAAATTATCAAGCATTATCAGGGAAATCGTATTAGCAAGTCAGCAGATGCAGAGATTTTAAAGTTATGCAGCTTGTAGTACAATTTTTATTCGAGTTCAAGAACTTTTATAGTAGTAATGCACAGAAAATATTTAACCTTTAATTAGGAAAGCACAGAATAAGATGCACAGAGACCTTACACTGATAAATTTGATATCTCATAAGTTATAACATCAAGCAGGACGATTGGCTGAAAAAAATTCTAAGTGAAATTATAAATTTGTCGACAAATTTTATATCTGCTGACGCAAGGTCTGAGCTTTGAAGTCTGGACCTTCCGTTTGACAAATTTGATATAAAATTTCTTAGTCAGGACCTTGCGTGGACAAATATAAAATTTGACTCAGCTTCGCAGTCTGGTCCTTCCATTGACCAAATTTCATATGAAACTTGGCGAAGGGAAGGATCAGTCTGCGAAGCCAAGTCAAATTTTATATTTGTCCCTTACATTGACAAATATAAAATTTGACTTGGCTTCGTAGTCTGATCCTTCCCTTCGCCAAGTTTCATATGAAATTTGGTCAATGGAAGGACCAGACTGCGAAGCTGAGTCAAATTTTATATTTGTCCACGCAAGGTCCTGACTAAGAAATTTTATATCAAATTTGTCAAACGGAAGGTCCAGACTTCAAAGCTCAGTACCCTGCATGACAAATATAAAATTTGTCAACAAATTAAATATTACACTTAGAATTCTCCCAATTTTCAAACCTAAGAACAGATGCACAGGTGTGAACAAAAAATCGCACATACAAAGACAGTTCTTTAATTTAAAACAAAAAAACCACAATGGCGGATAACACGCGAATTGGCACGGCAACGATTTTCCGTGGTTGTGCGACATGCGCGCCACCGTTCGTTGGTTCCAACTATTTTACTTAGTTGGAATAGGAATCGAATTCGTTGCGTGGACTATTTATGTCAACTAACTCGAAATAGTAAATGAAACTAAAGCCACGTAGTTACACCGACCAACCCGATGGTTGTGACAAGCAATTTCCACTTAACTAATAAAAAATTAGTTGGCCCAGCTACACCGTTCTTTCCGTGTAGTGGGGATCGAAACTGATGTGTACGATGGACAGTGTAGTGTTGTATAAAAACGTGCGGTAAAAAAGGGCTGCCCTAAAATATTGATAGCTTCATGCGATTGAAGATGTTTGTTCACTGTCCTTCTCGCAAAAAAATCGTGCAAAGCACCATTATTCACACGCCCGTTACAAAAACTATCATGGGTAATGAGGGCCAAAATTGGTGATTGCTTCACAATATACTAAGACTTTGTGTTTTATCTGTAACAACTAAGTTTCTGGTTGAATCTTAGTTTTAGGTGAAAAATGTTTATTCATGCCACGGTGCATCTTCTCGCAAATCCTACGAACCTAGGAAAGTGCATACCCCACCATAACGAATAGAAAAATCAAATATTAGAACCGCATAAAAACATTTAGATCGATTATTTCAATACTTGAATAACGCAGTTCATATTTGAGACTCCCACTTAAGTCAAATTGCTCCACCAATTTGTAACTGATCCAATGAGCCGCTTTTTGGTGTAAGGGTTTTTTTATCGTCTCGTCCTAATGACGCTGTTCAGTGAATAGGGTAATTTATCTCCCGAGCAAATAAGTACCGACACTAATGCACCACGTGTAATCGAAGCGACACGTCATTTCGAGCATGTGACCGCCTCCAAAAAGCTAGTAAATAGGGGAGACCACTGTTTCGATGGCCGAATTATTCTCTGCGGTTCGCTGTCCCTTTCGACAGGTATATATGAGGCATTTCATCCCGTTTCGCGCGGTCAAAAAGTTGATAACTCCGAAAAAACGTGTAATTTTAACATACTTCATAATCGCCTCCTTAGAATACATGAGATTTTTTCAAAATTTTTGGCGCGCTTTTTTAAAGTTATTTGAAAATTGACTTTTTTTCAAAAATCGTCTGTATCTTTAAAATATGGGTGTGCACAGAAAAATTATTGAGACAAAAAAGTTTGAGGTTGAAATGAACTTGAATAAAATTTCTTATTTTCTTTATTTCTTATAATTTCTTATTTTATTTCTTATTTTTTCAGAAACAACAAAACCTCGTTTTTAAGTAAAATACACAGAAATATATTTTTTTACCAATACGTCAGGTTTAAATTTTCTAAAAAAAATACAGAACTTCCTGCTGTATGTATAGAATAAGCACATTTTTTTTAACGTGGTTGGGGCGTGCATATGCATTGTTTTATCGTGTTTTTCATTTGTTTTTATTTTTTATAAAATGAAAACGCGATTAAACAATGCGTATGCGTATCCCAACGACTTAAAAAAAATATGAGCTTATTCTATGCACGTAGCAGAGTGTTCTGTAATTTTTTGAGCAAATTTAAACCTGACGTATTGGTCGAAAAAATATATTTCTGTTTATTTTGCTTTAAGTCGAGATTTTGTTGTTTCCGAAAAAAAAAATGTATTCAAGTTCATTTCAATCCCAAACTTTTTTGTCCCAAAGATTTTTCTGTGCAATCCCATATTTTAAAGATACAGAAGATTTAAAAAAAGAAGTCACTTTTCAACTAACTTAAAACATGCGCGCCAAAAATTTTGAAAAAAATCCCGTGTATTCTATAAAATTATAAGTTTTTTCGGGGTTATGAACTTTCTGACCGTGCGAAACGGGATGGAATGCCCCATATGCAACATGCGCAACATATACCTTACCAACATATACATATATTGGGGAAAGAGCGTAAAACCAGAGGAACAGAAGAGTGCGTGAGATGGTGTGTCGAAGCACGTCGATTTCCGCACACGGCCGATGAGCATAGAATTATGGAAAATATACATATACGCATGCGGCTCGTGAGTACGACTCCGAGTGCGAATTCTAGCTCTCCCGATCGGACCCCGTGAAATTAAGCGAGAGAGCAGAGTGCAACGGACGATATCGTGCAATAGTGGCCCAGCCGGTATACTGAGCGTGCTGCCGCTCACTACAGTCTGGCTGGCAACAATGGCGTCCACCTACCCACAATGAGCTCCCCCTCCACCATGCACACGTATACAGACGAAATATAAATGCGAAACGATGCCTTGCGTGATTTCTCCGACCGCATCAACTTCTTTCTTTTTGTTTCGTTTTCGACGAACTTCTCGGGTCTCTCCCGGAAAAAGGCACCACATACGGAGTCAGGGCAGTGGTAGTGGTGACAGAAGGCCCTGGAGGAAGCGGATTAGGGAATGCCGCAAGTTATTATTTTTAGTTTTATGAGAACGAATCGCTGGGAACGAGAAATGAAAAAAAGCAAACAGGTGTTGTGGACTGACATAATTATATATGTAGCATTGCGACTATTCAAACTTGAAAGTTGGTTTTCGGATCGACGACTCTTATGACACAGTCACGTATTTATGTGCCCAATGGAACATGTCATGGCTGATCCGGCAACGATTATGTGACATTTATTATTAAGGAAATCAAAATATCTGAAAAAGGGCGAATCAAAAATAATTACAGCTCCCTACCGTACCAACACCCTCCAAATCTCTCTTACACTGAGAAAAATGAACGACTCTGCTAACCAAATATCTGACTGCTAGAACTATATTGGAGTCTGCAAACACAACAGTGTTACTTTCTAGTTCCAACAGGAGAATCCTTCCGCTTTACGTTGTACGGTTGCAGGAGTGAAACGGTATAGCTGTGGGAACTGAACGCTGACTAACGGCGACCGGACGAAGAGCGGTTTTGTGATAGAGAAAATGTTAAGGTTAGGAAAGATAGCTAGTGTCAATCGCCGTTAATTAATTTATAATTAATTTATGACTGATAAATACTACTTTGTCAGTACTGCAAACCCCATGCCTGCAGTTTACGCTTCACCCACCCATCCATTAACGGAAAATTCGCTTATTAATCGTAGGATGTCATCTCCGAACACAATGCTGCGATGTCGTCTCATGCATAGCTCCCACAACCATAGTGGGATTCTTACTGCACCCAACTACCGAAATGTCTCATGAAACGATATTCATGGCTATAATAAAAAAATACGGATGTAGCAATACCTTGTTTTGTTGCCAGAGCTGTACATTTTTCTCAATGTACCGCGCGTAATTAATTCTAGTCATATTTTCGATAGGTTGTGTCGTCATATAAATGGAGCTCGAGAGATCTGCCTACGTTTTATGCTTCAGTTCGATGCATTAGCCTGAATGCATCTAACTGGGAAAAGTTGTGTCTACCTGGGAAAAATGTTCATGTCTGATTATACATGTTCTGTAATGTTGTAAACTTATTTACCCGTTACAATCGCTGTCAAGGCGCATTTTAGGCGCGGTTTCACCGTTCGGCTTCGAACCTCCCCTTGACCCCTAATTTTAAGTAGAATTTGAGATAGTTTTAAGCGTATTTTTGTTGGATTATTTAGGCGAACATTATTTTAAATATTATTTATTGCGACCGAATCAACATTTTTTCCGTTTTTCGCCCCGAATATTTTTGTGATGCCTCCCACTGGCCCATCGAGACAACAGGCTGTCAGATTGAGATTATTGAAGTTTGGAATATTTTTCGCCACCCTACATCATCACAGTTAAGGGTAGTGTCTGGTCACCGGGACGGCTATCCGACCCCATGGAATTGAGGGAGCCACGGGTCCTAAGTTGGGACCTCGCCGGTTGTGGGAGTCAAAGCTCACGGCCGGTCGACCTTCACGGCGGGATATTCCACCTCGTCGTGAGAGGCTGATGGGGGCGAGGAGTGGTCCACCCTAGGTCACCGACCCGGCCACGTCAGATGGTTGGGCTGCTGTCTGGTCACCAGTTAACAATTAAATACTGCGGAGCAGCCCCGAAACCGATTCCAAGACGCTACCAAACACGTCAAGGGTCATCCTCGGCTTTCGGCCGAGCAGTGGCGCCTCCACGACCCAGGACGCTCACGGTATACCACGATAGCGAACGCAGTTATTGGAACTCACCGTCGCCGTGGGTTGAGACTGGGCATTGTTTAGCTGTCAGTCATTCAGGCAGTTTCCGTGCTCATGACGTAAAGCTAGTCAGAATTACCCAGCATTGCCCAGTCAGTGAACACTCTGGCAGCGCTGGCAGCGCAGGAACTCATAGTCAGACAATTTTTCGGAGATGGAGATGAGGCAACAAGGTGCGAGCGACAATCATCGGCACGCACCGGTAAATTTCGGCATTTGACCCCGGGGAGGGGATCAGTCGGTCAGCTCTGCCCGAGGACAAGGATCTCGAGGACTCTTCGCATGAGCAGCTGTCGACGCCGGACGTGTGACATATTTGGTTCATGACATCAGTGAACCCGATCGGTCGCCAACCGCCAGAAGATGAACGATTTTTGGAGAAATGTTTGAGCCAGTGCCAGCGAGGGCAGTGAGTCCTGCTTGTCGGGTTTTGTTCCCCTTTGTTAGACCGGAATGGGCTGAAAATTATTTGTGTCGCTTCTCAGAAATTTGTGTAATTCATTTTGTCTTTGAAAAATGAATTGTTGCCGCTCTACGACTATTTCTTCTGTATTTTATTTCATGTCAGAAAATATTAGCGCAAATTGTTCGTAAACGGCCTTGGGAGAGGAGTTGCTCGCGTGGAGGGTCCACTAAGATGTATTGGGTCATTATTAGTAATCGTTGTCGAGTCTGACGTTGATGTTATCCGGGGAACTTTGTGCTGTCGTGCCGGTGGGACGATTTTCCAAGGGAAACGTCCTGTGTGAAATTGAGTAAGAAATTAGTTTCAGTCTGTCGATGAGCCACGCGTGGTTATACTCCGAGTTATTCTTTTTGAAGTTATTATTGTCATTGTGCACAGTCAAAGCCGGTTCGGTCCAACAGCCGTTCCGGCAACGAGAATTTTTGTGAATTATTTATCGTGCATTTTCATTAATAAATTGTAACTCTCGCCATTTTAATTATTGTGTCGCAACTGTCTTGATTCAGTCTCGCCCCTCTGTCGTTAACGTACTGAGATAGTGGGTTTATGCCGCCTGGGCTGTTCCGCTATTGTCCTTATTTGAGCTAGTGGCCGAGTCAAATCGGTGAATTTTTATTAGGATTATCTTTTGGTAACTGGCCTCCTTTTGAGGACAGCGGAAAGCGCGACGGCGAAAGTTGTTGGGGAAGGAGAAAATTCTCGGTTACAGTTCATATATGGGGTATTCCACTCCGTTTCGACCTGAATCTGACCTCAACCTTTCAGATTTGGATCATTATTTTTAGAGGCTTAGATGGACACTCAACTACAGTATTTTTTGTTACCATTTTTTCTTATATATTTTTAAAGTGACATAAAACACCATAATTTAAAAATCTGATAAAATTCTGAAAAATACTTTGTTCAATAACAAAATTATCTAGCTTATACCCAAAGTAAGGAAAATTTTTCTTCTTATAGTTTTAAAAGATTTTTTGATTAAAAATATTATAAAAAAATGGAAAAAATATCAATTTACCATGGGCAACTCGTTAAATGTTTCTGTATACAACATTTTATTTTTCCAAAAAAAATTACGGATTTTTAAAAGATTTTATTCTTTTTGGATTTTTTATATTAAAAAACCGAAAAAGAATAAAATCTTTTAAAAAATCCGGAATTTTTTTTATATGATTATATATACAGAAACGTTTGACGAGTTGCCCATGGTAGATTGATCTTTTTTTCCATATTTTACAATTTTTTTAATAAAAAAATCTTAAAAACTATAACTAGAAACATCTTCCCCACTTGCTATAAGCTAAATAATGTTGTTATTGAACAAAGTATTTATCATAATTTTATCAGATTTTTTAATTATGGTATTTTATGTCACTTTAAAAATATTTTTAAAAATGGCAATAAAACATGGTGCAGTTAAGGATCCAACTAAGCCTATACAAAATAATGAGCCAAATCGGAGAGATCGAGGCCAAATCCAAATCGAAACAGGGTGGAATACCCAATATATAGACCATGTATACCCGCATATCAGGTCTATAAAGCTGGCACCCCCACCAAGTCGAAAAAAACCTGCAAAGTAGAACCTTGCAAATTGCTTCCACAGTATTTTACACTTTTGACGATGCTACCTCTATGAGGAAGTATTTTCATCAATTTTGGCTTCCTCATAGAGGAAACATAGTCAAATGTGTAAAATACTGCAATTTGCAATAAGCAATTTGCAAGGTTCTACTTTGCAGGTTTTTTCGGTTGTTTTTAAAAATAAATAAAAATATAAGACTTTAACCACTGAACCGATTTCTCTCAAATTTGTACCCAACCCTTGGTTCATGATAGTCAATGTGTGGACCAAATTAGAACCCGGTACCTTGTAATTTGCACGATCCAGTGTGAGAACGAGATTTTTCAAAATATTCAAAATGCCATAAAATTTGAACGGCTGGACAGATCCGCGTCAAATTTGTACTCAAAACGTGGTCCATGGTTGTCCAGATGTGAACCAAATTTGAGAAAATTCTGCAAATATTTTTTTCCCATTTTTTTTTCGTGCCGGCTTTTTTTTGTTTTTTATGTAGCAAAATCGAAATTTATCGACATAATAACCGTTTCTTTGACGAAACTCATCGTTAATAGTCAATGAACGTAATCACATGTTCGAAATTGCAATCGGATGTCTCATAATTGATAGGAGCTGAAGTACTTACAGACATTGGAAAAAAAACGAAATTGCAATAACATTAGAACCGCTTTACCCATTTTCGCCAAACTTGGTACAGATCATGGTTTGATGGTAGTCCATTTACGTACAAAATTGCATCCCGGTATCTCTGAATTTGCGGAAGTTATATCGTGAAAACGATTTTTTCCAAATTTTCAAAATGATGTAAAATCTGAATTTCCTAACCGATTCGCGTCAACTACAATCCCATACAGTATTCTATGATAGCGAACGTGCGTGCCAGATTTGAAGAACATTCTTCAAAAATTACGGTAGTTATCGTGTAAAAAAAGAACACCAAGTTCTGTTACACCAAGATTGTGTATTTTACTACGTTTAAGAAATCCGCTGTAAAGAAAAGTAAATAAATGCAAATTATATTAACATTTTCCTATAAAAACGTAATTTAATCGGTGGAGCGCGAATTCAATAGGCACTTTTTTGCGTTTCTTCAAAACGTGAGTGCCTAAAAATTGTTCTGTCGATTGCAAAGATTGAGACCGGTACATACATTTCAACCTGAAAAACTGTATCATGGTATTTTAACATTACTTAAAAAAATACCTCTGAGTTAAAGTAATTTAGAAATACACAGCAAGTTTCAGAAAAATTGTCCGAGCGACTGCCAAGACTGAGACCTGTACATACATTTCGACCTGAAATACTGTATCGTGGTAGGTTAACACTATTAAAAAATAATCTAAACAATAATCTAAAAAAAGTTTTTCAGAATTAAGGTAATTCAGAATTATGTAACAATTTTCAGCCAAATTCATCTGTTGACTGCAAATAATGTAAGCCGGACACAATTTTAAACCTAAAAATGCCGATTTTCTTGAAATAAATACCACTAATAAAAGAGAGAACAATTTCCATACTTCATGGGCATACTTCACAATGCTAGATTAAGAAATATTCCAAATTTCAACTTGTTCGGTCCATTCAGTCCAGAACCGCTGAGTGATTCGGTCGTCCGAATACCACAAAATCTAGTCTACGCAGTCAATCATACTTAATACTGAAATTTCTATATTCTGTTACACCAAGATTATATTCAAATTCAAATTATATTAACATTTTCCTATAAAAACGTAACTTAGTCGGTGGAGCGCGAATTCAATAGGCACTTTTTTGCGTTTCTTCAAAACGTGAGTGCCTAAAAATGGTTCACATATTTCCAACGAATTCCAAGTATTGTACATTTTGTTTCCTCACAGAGGAAGCTTTTTTTCGTGAAACTTTTTTTTTCGAGATTTTCATGTCAGTATGTTAAAAATCACCTAAAGTGTCCAAAAATGGTTCAGAAAAAATGTCTGCGTGCGTGCGTGCGTGTGTGTTCCAGGCACAGAAAATTCAATCGTCCATAACTCACAAACGGAGTCAGCTAAACAGTCCTTCATAACTGAAGACATTTTCAATGCTGTTCGCTATTGCATTTCGACGAAATCGGTAAAGCGGTTCAAATTTTATAGAATGTTCAATTTTACGAAAAAAAATTGCTTTAAATCACGTTGAATATAAAAAAATGCACTGAAATGTTGTGCATACAAAAAATAACGTACAGCCCTGCTACGTACCGAATTTGAAGATAATCGGTGAACGCGTTGGGATTTTACGACATTTCGATTTTTTTTTAATATAGATTTTCGCTGTAACTTCCGCAAAAGTCGGGAAAGTAAGACAAAAATTTGGAGATAATCGAAATTAGATGTAATCGCATTTGTAACGCTATTTTATAGCCGTATATAACATCGATTATTTTTTAATATACACTTGTTTACTTCTACTGACTGTAAATATGAAAATTCAATTGTCCATAACTTTCGAACGGCACGATGTATCGAACTGAAATTTTGCACGCTAGTGGTGCATTGACCCGTCTTCAGTTGATGTGATTTGTAGTAGTAGTAGTAGTAGTATTTATTAAGTCCTGGGACAAAGTCCCCTAAGGACTAAAGTAACATAGATATACAAAGCAACGAATACATAGCAAGCGTGAAAAGAGTACAGAGCCAAACTTATATGACGAAATGAGGTAAAAACAGGCGAGAAACGAAAGCAATACAAAGAAGCAAAGGAAAAAAATGGAACAGACGTTGAAAAATGGAAATTAAGCTACACATACAAAAAACAAATGCAATCAAAAGCAAAATAAAAAAAAACAAAAAAAATATATCATGACGCAAAACGCACTAAGTCAATTCAAATTGGCGGCCGACAACCACATTTGTAACAAAAACTATCCATAGATACAGATAACATATCTTTTTTTTAGTTGCATCCTTAACTACTGAAACTATAACAGTAACGAAAAAAGTTGCAAAGTAATTTATTTCTGTTAATTGTAAGTACGAATATTAAACTTTAGATAACGCGCGAACGGATCAAGATGAAGTACATTTTGATTTATTTTTAAAAAACAGCCGAAAGAACCTGCAAAGTAGAACTTCGCAAATTGCTTCCTCAGTATTTTACGCGTTTGACGATGGCTTCCGCTATGAGAAAGCCAAACTATATCAACATACTTCCTCATAGAGGTAGCTTCGTTAACCCTTAAGGGTTAAATAGATTTGCGATGTGAGGTTGGAGAGTTATTTTCCAGGAATTCTACCCATGGCTGGTATTCGAATCCATGGCTGGTATTTTCATATAATTCTCAGGAAAATCCCTCAGGGTTTGAATTTGTTATCGTGTGATTGAACAAGCTTAATGCATATTGAATTGTACCTGAAATGTTCCAACGTGACAATTCGTAATAATAATGTTAAAGACCAAAATATAGCCTCTAAAGTAGATTTTTTTAACTTACAGGATAACGAATCCATACTTGAATTTCGTGGTTTTGAAAAGGCAACTTCGCGTTAGGAGAGATATTATTAATACTGAAATCATTTCACTCGATAGTCAATATATCAGATTAGAGCAATAATTACGCACTTTTTGTCACCTGACGGGAGCAAGTCGATCGTCAGAGAACGTCGCGATCTTTTTGGGCCGGCGCTGCTGTCGCTGCTATGTGTGCGCCTTTCCGTTACACGTATATGCAGAAACGTATATGCGATGAAATAATTGCCTGATATCAGCACTTCGTGAACCGATTTTATTGCTTCGGGTCTCATAGAAAAGTTGCAAAGTAGAACTTTGCACATTGCTTTCTCATTAATATCCCTTTTTTACAGAGCCATCTCTATGAAGAAGCTTGTTTATTCACTTTGGCTTCCTCATAGAGGAAGCTTTGTGAAAAAGGAAAATTAATGAGTAAGCAAAGTGCAAAGTTCTACTTTGCAACTTTATTAAATTTGAACAAAAGAAAACTCCATTACAAACACCGTTACATCTAATTTTGATTGGATACGAAGTTTTGTCTTACTTTCTTAACTTTTGCGGAAATTATAGCGAAAATCCACTTTTTTAAAATTCAAAATGGTGTAAAATCCGAACGGCCTTATCGATCATCACCAAATTTAGTACGTAGCAGGGCTGTATCTTATTTTTTGACTGTGGATCATTTGGGTTCCTTTCTTGAGATTCGACGTGATGTAGATTAAAATGTAGTTTTTTCGAACAATTCAAAATTCAATAAAATACAAACCGCATTACCGAGTTTGTCTAAATTCAACACCATACAACATTGAACGTATCTTCAGTTATGAAGAACTATTTAACTAAATCGTCGAACTTTTACGAAAGTTAGAGCGACCACGCCCTTTTTTCAACAAATTAAAAACTACATCAAATCTTAATGACTATATATATTTTGTCGAAGATCGCGTTATTTCAGGAGGGAGAACTACCCTACTTGCGTGCCAAATGTAAGCCCGATCGTGCGAACGGTTGATGAGTGAGAGGCGACTGAATTTTCGAAACGCACGTACGCACGCACGCACGCATGCACGCACGGACATTTTTTCTAAACCATGTTTCTCGGCGTTTTAGGTCATTTTAAGCATACTGGCACGGAAATAAACAAAAAATTCATGAAAACAAAGCTTCCTCTATGAGGAAGCAAAAAAAGAAAAAGAATTAAAAATATTGGCGCTGATACATTTAACGTCCGCAACGTGTTGCCTGCGATAATATCGAATCACACATCGCTGGACAAAATCGTGCCGATGTGTGAGTGCGGACAGAAATGATAAAATATTTTTAACAGAATCAAATTACAATTACCCAGATATCAGTATTGCGGGTGCCGATTTGATTGAAACAGGGCTCATTCGAAAGAGAAAAGAAATTGAACGTGACACATTTGGCGTCTGGGACGTATTGACTCATATACTTCCAGTTATAATTTCGTAGCAGACGATAAAGAACGGACGTGCTGTAAAATAAGAGTAGCGCTAGCGTCTCGTCGTGAGGAGTCTCGCGAGGCGGCACATAGATTTAATACGTTTAGTGCTTGGCGAGACGCGACCGTGTCTCTTGATAGTAATCACTTTTATAATTACCAAAAGCATCCAGTGTACCAAAATTGATTTATATATTTGTATATTTTTGGAGACACGACCTGCCTCGAGTTGCATGAAAAAGGGAGGATGTGAGGGTCGCTGAGGGATTAGACGATCGCGAACTGTCCAGGAGGCAAATTGAAAACCGGCGGTCCTGTATGGCACAATGATATAACACGGGTACAATATGTATGCAGCAAACGTAGCGGCCGGGCGTCCTCTTGAAAGAGCCGTGAGAGCTAGACACAGATGCAAAAAGCAACTTGGAAGAGTCGAAAAACTAGGCACTGGGTAGTGGCAACGCATTTGCTGCCGAAAACACAACCAGTTCCGCACCTATCGCGAATTGCTCCTGGTCCCCGTGGTGCTTCGTGCATTGCGACGCGACGGAGATTTAGGAGGGATCGGGTGTCTCCGTTGGGAGTCGGCTCGGTGACGCGGCGGTACAGTGTCGGCGGGTGGCTGCGGCTGCCTCTCTCATATTGATCACGTGGCCGACGCGCACTCCCTGTGCCGCCGGAGACTCGAGATATTGTCGAGAATATATATTATGCCGGGAGGCGCGAGACTCTAGCGTGTAGCGTGACCGCGAATATACCGTATAATAGGGCGGAGTATAGTCGCCGAACTCCGCACGCCGACACGCCGAGCTCGCTGCACTCGCCTCCCGACGAGGGCTCGCTAAACCCGTCATGGGAAATGCCTCTGGGCGCAGTACTGGCTTTCTACCGTCGCGAGAACTGTCAATATTGGGGAGTGTAAGAGGCCAGCACGCGGACAATTCTAAATGTGTACCGAGCCAATATAGTTTGTTCACACCTGACCGTGTCTTGGCACCAACTTCGAACCGTGACTGACACTAAATGTGGCCCAGTGAAGATAGCCAAGATCGATATGCAATTATTAGTTGACAACTTTAAAAAAATAAAATATAGTAGCGTATTAGACATTTTACTAGAATTATATTAAGATTTTACAAAAAAGAAAAAAAGGATTTCGCCCACAAATACGATTTTTTCGGAAGGCTCTCCGTGAAGTGACGTTTGCGGGGTTTGAACTGATGACCTACACGAACTACCTATTTCCCTAACTTTCTAACCGAGCACCCTAACCACCAGGCCCAATGGCTATGTGAACCTCACACGTTTTAATTCTACATATACTGCATCGAGGATATACGGTCAATAATTTATAATCAATTCTTAGGGAATTTATCCACAGAAGATGTATTTGCTCGCCGAGAATAGCGAGCAAACTTTTGTATAAAAATAAATTGTTGGGGCAACCAATACTCAACCAGAAGTTAGGCTGACCGAAATGAAAACAAGCATCGGTCTGGTCCGCGTTCAGCACTGCAGCAACTAGCGGTCCGACTGATAATACTCGTACAAATGTCTCCCCAGTGCATGCCTAGTACTGAAAAGTCTCTCGGCCGTGAATCGCATTGTGAAGATTGGCCCAATGTGTTCTCGGTACTTGAGCCAATGACGATCTCCAATAACTTGCCATGTGCCGCCCCAGTACACATTCACTACCGCCAACTACCAAATTGACATAATTTTGCCGTTGCAATTAAAACAGGAAACCCATAATTGGGGTGTTCCGTCACCAAAACGCCCCGAAAAATGACCCGGCCATTTCTAAGGCACTCACTTGAACGTCGCGCTTCGCGTTCCGTACGGACGTCGGTGTGAAGGTCGTCTTTGTGCTTTGTTGTGATTTGCGCGCTTATCTTGTTCGGTCTATTCAATATAGAGCTACTGAGTGTTCTCACGTCCGGGTAACACAAGATATTGGCTGAACATGAAAAATACTTAATAATGAAATTTCTGTATTCTGTTACATCAAGAATTTCTGCGTCACTACGTTTCAAATATGTGCTGTAAAAACAAATATATATATACAAATTATAATGAAATTTTCCGATAAAAAGTTGATTTAGACAGATGTAGACCAAATTGAAGAGGCATTTTGTGCGTTTTTTTTTCAAAACATGAATGCCTAAGAACTTTGTAGAATTGATCATTTTAGTTTTGTAATGTGTACACGGAAAAAACGACTTGGTTAGATTAACGAAAAAAGTAGTTGCACCCAACCAAGCGATTTAGTGCTCTGAGAGACAGACGATTTATTGGTTCGGTCAACTATTTCCAGTTGGTTGGCTCTGTATCGTTGCTCGAACTAAGTAGTTAGTTCGAGCAACGACTAGTGACATTGTTTGGTCAACCATGTTCCGTACTACCCGAAATTATCAAGCATTATCAGGGAAATCGTATTAGCAAGTCAGCAGATGCAGAGACTTTAAAGTTATGCAGCTTGTAGTACAATTTTTATTCGAGTTCAAGAACTTTTATAGTAGTAATAAACAGAAAATATTTAATCTTTAATTAGGAAAGCACAGAATAAGATGCACAGAGACCGTACACTGATAAATTTGATATCTCATAAGTTATAACATCAAGCAGGACGATTAGCTGAAAAAAATTCTAAGTGAAATTATAAATTTGTCGACAAATTTTATATCTGCTGACGCAAGGTCTGAGCTTTGAAGTCTGGACCTTCCGTTCGACAAATTTGATATCAAATTTCCTAGCCAGGACCTTGCGTGGACAAATATGAAATTTGACTCAGCTTCGCAGTCTGGTCCTTCCATTGACCAAATTTCATATGAAACTTGGTGAAGGGAAGAATCAGACTACGAAGCCAAGTCAAATTTTATATTTGTCCCTTACATTGACAAATATAAAATTTGATTTGGCTTCACAGTCTGGTCCTTCCATTGACCAAATTTCATATGAAACGTGGCGAAGGGAAGGATCAGACTGCGAAGCCAAGTCAAATTTTATATTTGTCTCTTACATTGACAAATATACAATTTGACTTGGCTTCATAGTCTGATCTTGGCTTCATAGTCGGGGGTTTACCTCGCATACTCTAACTGGAAAAAGGAACTTAGAAGAAATGTCGGGGGTTGACCTCGCACATTCGACTAAGTCCAAATGACTTCAGAAAACTTATAAGTTTTCAGCTTACCACTCGTTTATTACTCTGTTTCAGTAGATGTTGTCGGAGGTTTAAAAATGTTGCGACTGACTTAAAATACAAAAATCGCGCTCTTAAATACTATCGATTTCCGCTTCTAGTGTTACGCAGGGTTAGGAGAGGGCAGTTTTCTTCGTACCTAATTGGTCGGAAAAACTCCCGTCTCCCACTTCCTCGAAGATTTTCCTATGTTTTAAGGCTAGCGAGAAGAAACTAGGGGTGGAAGAGGGCGAGATCCGGGCTCCTCATTGGCTAGTCTCCGCCGTCTCCCAGTACCCTGTCGTTGCGTGGGGTATCCCTTCGGCGGGGGACTAGCGGAGGGCCTCATACCCCTCCTTCGCTACTAGCCCCATCTGTGCGCCCTTACCCTAAAACGTCTATTTCCCTTTTTATCGACCACCGACTGCAGGGCCCTTTTCGGGGTTGCAGCGGTGGTCGGAGGGTTGCGTTATTTTAGGCGCCGAATTGGTTGGGATGTAACACACCGACCAACCCGATGGTTGTGACAAGCAATTTCCACTCAACTAATAAAAAATTAGTTGGCCCATCTACACCGTTTTTTCCGTGTATGATATACTGTAACGGAACGGCTATACTCCCGACGAGATTCTCCGAAAAGTCGCGAGGAGTCGCCACTCTTCGCTTCGCGCGACGCCTCGATCATCGGAGGCAGCGAGCGTCATCTCACTCTTAGTCCAAAAATCCTACCGCAAAGACGTGCTATTATTCCTTAGCCTAACTACGCTCGTAGTGTGGTACACGGCACTGCGTCCGCCTACCACGCTAATTCTGAGCATAGCCTGGGCTCATCCGTTCCATGTAGCGTACAGGCCTCGATACTGTTTCGACACCTGTACGGTAGACGTCCTTTGTTTATTGTAATTAAGTTTTTAGGCACTCACGTTTTGAAGAAACGCAGAAAGTGCCTATTGAATTCGCGCTCCACCGACTAAATTACGTTTTTATAGGAAAATGTTAATATAATTTCAATTTATTTACTTTTTTTACAGCAGATTACTTAAACATAGTAAAACAAATAATCTTGGTGTAACAGAATATAGAAATTTCATTACTAAATATGATTGGCTGCGTAGACTAGATTTTGTGTTATTCGGACGTCCGTATCACTCAGGGGGTCTGGACTGAATGGACCGAACAAGTTGAAATTTGGAATATTTCTTAATCTATCATTGTGAAGTATGCCCATGAAGTATAGAAATTATTCTCTGTTTTTATAGAGGTGTCTATTTCAAGAAAATTGGCATTTTGGAGTCTAAAATTGTGTCCGGCTCACATTCTTCGCAGTCAACAGATGAATTTGGCCGAAAATTGCTACATAATTCGGAATTACCTTAATTCTGAAACACTTTTTTTAGATTATTTTTCAGATCATTTTTTAATAGTGTTAACCTACCATGATACAGTAATTCAGGTCAAAATGTATGTACAGGTCTCAATCTTCGCAGTCGCAAGAACAATTTTTCTGAAACTTGCTGTGTATTCCTAATTTACTTTAACGAAGAGGTATTTTTTTAAATAGTTTTAAATTACCACGATATAGTTTTTCAGGTTGAAATGTATGTACCGGTCTCAATGTTTGCAGTTGTCAGAACAAGTTTTTTGTTTTGTTTTTTGCCGGGAAGGGGCGCCGAAGGGGCGCCGGGTTGCTTGTTCCTTCCTCAAAATATCCCTGTTTGGAAATGATAAATTCAATTGGACTCGACGATCGGACAGAATTAATTTTCTTATTCCGAAGATCGAGCCGAATGACTTCTGAGAACGCTCCGTAACACAATAGAATTATCCTCAGGTCCAGCATATGATCCCTGTCGCTTCCCGAGAGGGAAAATCACTCTGAATTTAGAATTTCGAGTATCCTAAATCGCGATTTCTATAAAATTTAATTTTATAGAAATCGCGAAACGTTTCAATACGTAATGATTTTTTACTGTAAAAAGTATATCAACGTCATAAGTGTTGAATTGATTTAAGGTAGTCCTTGCGACCGATATTCATTTCGCATAAATTCGAGTAATTTGAGACAGAATTACGAACATTTCTCGATGGTATAAAGATCGGAAATAATTCATGCACATTAAAGGTACTGAAAAGATTCATTTTGTATAATAATAATTCTAAAATGTTATTAACAAATTGATGAAAAAAATATTGTTTAACAAATTTGTCGATGATCCAACTTTTTTTTAATGAAAATGATTCGTTCATTTTTCTGAATACGTATGAATTTTTTCAGATTTTAGAGTTCACTTTGAAATTCGTGTGTTTTTATAGGGAAAATTTGTGAAAATTCAAAGTGAACTCTAAAATCTGAAAAAATTCATACGTATTCAGAAAAACGAAGGAATCATTTTCATCCACAAAAAAACTTGGGTCATCGAAATATTTGTTAAACAATGTTTTTTTTCATCAATTTGTTAATAACATTTTAGAATTATTATTATGCAAAATTAATCTTTTCAGTGCCTTTAATTTGCATGATTTTTTCAGATTTTTATATTATCGAGAAATGGTTGCAATTGTCTCTCATTTTTCGAAAACTTATGCGAACTCGACACCAGGCGCAAGGACTACCTTAAGGGTACAGAGTTAGAAAATATCGTTTATTTTTATTATGAGGGTTACATTTTTCCTTACCGACGAAAACATTTGGAATAATTACACTGTTTTAGGATGATAGCAAAGGATTGTTTGTCAGTGGATACACCAGTTGGGTCAACTGGTTGCTTCTAAATCAGAAATATGGGTTTTTACTTCTGTGTGTAGTTTAGAGAAAATCAACTATAGGATCTCCCCTAGCACCAAACTCTTCGCAATCATATTTGCTACAGATTAATTGTCACGATTTTTTAAGTTAATACATTAAAAAGTCTACCAAGAGACGCGGTAGCGTCCTGACGCCAAGTGTTAAAATAAATCTATAATGCAGCCTCACGAGACTCATGACGAGACGCAAGCGCTACTCTTATGTTACAGCACGTTCGTTCTTTTTCGTCTGCTACGAAATTCTAACTGGAATTATCTCAGTCAACACGTCGCGGACGCCAAATGTGTCAGGTTCAATATTTTTTATTTATATTTTTCTTTTCAATGAGCCCTCTTTCAATCAAATAGGTGCCCGCAATGCTATCTGGCCACTTATGATTTCGATTCTGTCATAAACTTTTCGTACGCTCTCACACAACATCGATGTGAATTTGTCCGATCCATATACGTGCATGGCGTGTACAAGCACACTCTCACTTCTTCTGTATCTCTAATTATCTCAGACAATACATCGCGGGCGCTAAATGTTTTTTCAACGCCAATTAAAAAAAAATTTCCCGCCTTTTTAATGAGACCTATTGCGATAAAATTGGTTCCCGAAGGGCTGATATCTGGCAAAATATCACTTTTCTCCGAACTCACACATGGAGACAGATTTGTCAGATCGCATATACGTGTGTATACGGGTGAACGAAAAACGCACACATAACATAACAAGTGGCGCCCACAGCAGCGACGGCAGCCCTTTTTCCTGCACATTTTGATACAACACACTGTCCTTCCCACACATCGGTTTCTCTACAAAGTCTATCCTGCAAACGACGTTTTTTACACATTTTTTAACGTCACACGAGTTTTACAATACATTTTACAATACTATCCGATCGAACACACTCAGTTTACCGCGCAAACCGATGCAACACATTCTCAAAACGACAAAGTCGTTACTGCACAAACCTGATTATTCACGTTGTTATTCCCTCACGTTTTCATACTTCATGCGCTCTTTACATGACATTTTGATACTACATATTTCAATTCGCCACTTTGATATCAACACAAACGTTATTAACCACACGGCGATTACTGCACGATTTGAATACACACTTTGGCTAAACGAGACTTTTATTTCCACCACAAATTAACCCTCCACATCTCGCTCCACACGCATTTAAGCTGCACGCGCTCTTTGCTGCACAAAACGCGTAGACACACGGTCGTTGCTACGTGTTTTATCCTTCACAATATTTACGTCACAAATTTTTCCTACACCCTTTGATACTACGCACTAGCCTGTAGGTATATATTCATGAGAATGTCTGTCGTCGCTAAGGTAGAACTCGGAGTAGTTTAAGCTAGTGTGTAGTAAAAGGGTGTAGGAAAAGCTTGTGGCGTAACAACAGGGTGTCCCAAAAGTTATGAACTAGCGGCTGCGGAAAGGTAGCTGGTGCCCACCCGAATGCACCTGCTAAATTTCAGCTTCCAATTCGCAAAATTGTGGAAACGCTCTTGTAGCGAAGTTTGCCTATCCGTGAGGGGTGCGTCGGACTCACACAGATGCAGAGGCGTCGTATGCCCCAAGTACAGGTAGCGTTTTGTTTTCGATCGTGGCTCGGCGCGACGCGGTGCCAGTCATTTGTCATCGACTCTGACGTCACAGCCTCGAGTGGAGCCGAGCGCGAGCGAGTGTTGGCTTCGCGCGAAGTTCGCATCGTGTAGCGCGGACTCAACATTCCGAGTGAATAGAAAAGCAATCATCACATGTTGGAAATGTTAAATGGTGCAGAATGATTTTCGATGTCAGCTAAAATGTTACGCAATAATTATCGACTCAATGTTTCGATGCCGAAACTGAAAATGATTTTTCCCATACTTCGACTGTCGTGCATGCACTAATTCATCGTCTCGGAGCGACAGAGAACGGAAATTTTGCCGATACATCGATTACCGTGCTTGCGCGTTTACTTGGATTTCTGTTCATGCTCTCACCTTGCTCTCACCTTTTACTCACGTTGGTTACATACTTGGTTTGCCATATTTCTATTAATGCAGCATTGCTTAAAGTATTTCGACTAGCACAGTCCCTTGAAATGTGAAATTTCATAGGAAATGGGAGAGATTCCGGAGAGACTCCGTAGCTTCTCGGCCACTTCGAGAAGGCCCGGTAGCTCAAGTTCGCCGCCTTCAAGATCTGCAACGAGGGCCTGAGTAAGGACATCGCCAAGGTATTGAAGACCGTCGACAGGGTCGGTGAGGCCACGTATGGCTCGACCATCGTCGGGAATCCGCTGGTTCTTCTCGTTACCATCGACATGGCTTCCACTGTGGTTTTTCAGATTCGTCGGAATCACCAGAATCTTTCGACACCCGAGGAGAATTCGAAACCGGTCACGGGGCCGGAAGGGACCGTACTGAACGCCGCCGCTGTCGGAGGGTCAGCAGTGGTTCCGCTGGGTCTGGTAGCGCAAGCTCAGCCCGTGGCGTCCAACCGGTGAGTTGTTATTTTAATTTTTTCTTGATACGCAAAAGAGAAGAGCATACATAGGGAAAAAACCGTTCAACCGGTGAAGTTTTCCCCGATCCGATTCGGATTCGACCGAAGAAGGTCGAATCGATTTCCTTTTTTTTCATTTAGACGGAGATGAAATAAAATTGAAATATTTGCTTTCGACGTCCGTTGAGAAAGGACCGACAGACAAGCATTTGATTATTCGTTAAAACGGCCATATTTTCTTATACCGTAAATAGGATA
Source organism: Pimpla rufipes (assembly GCA_963932165.1). Classification (NCBI taxonomy): domain Eukaryota; kingdom Metazoa; phylum Arthropoda; class Insecta; order Hymenoptera; family Ichneumonidae; genus Pimpla; species Pimpla rufipes. Next base: position 12,896,821 of record OZ010630.1, read on the forward strand.
TTCTAAGGAGTGGGATTTTACGATGTACTGCCCCCTCGGAGGAGCGCAGATTCATTTAAAATCGCCGTGCGTACTTTCTGAAGGCGCGCACGACCATTACCTTAAGGTTTTTGGGGTCTATCAATGCGCTGTTTCGGATTTACGGTGCTAATAGGGATGCTTTTTTCGCGTGAAAAAGACGCGATGATACCTCACTACTTCATAGTGATGATTTTTAGTCCAAACAAACATAAATATTTTATCACATTATTGCTCAAGAGAGAAAAAAAAAGTTTATAACTAAGACTTTAACCACAGATTTGTTCACTATTAAGAAGAAATTACAAATGCACAAATGAACGTACAAAAAGAAAACAGGATTCGTACCTGAAGCTTTATCATTATATAAAGCTTTATCATTATAACATTTTTTTTGTACTCCCCACGTGTTGCCAAAGGACTTTCGCCGAGCACGACATTTACACACCACCGGGGTCGGCAGCTGGAACAAGAAATACCAAGCACACCATTGAATTTGCTGTTCGCCCCAAAAACGAAAGTTGGTACCTAAGAATACTGTCACGATATTTTTTTTTCCTACACGTTGCCAGGTGAATTCTGCTGCACTCGTGATTAATGCATCATCGGGGTCGTAATTCGTTGCCAAAATTAGCAACTGTACCATTAAATTTGCTCTTCGCATTGAAAAACCTTGAAAAACAAAGTTGGTGCCTAAAACTTGATAATTTTTTTTTTTCATTCCCGACACGTTGCCAAGTGAATTTAGCCGCCCTCGTGATTAAGACACCATCGGGGTCATAACTCGTTGCCAAAATCAGCAACTGCACTATTAAATTTATGTTTCGCATTCAAATAACAAAGTTGGAGCGTAAAACTTGATAATTATATATTTTTTTCATTCCCGACACGTTGTCAGGTGAATTCTGCCGCACTCGTGATTAATGCAACATCGGGGTCGTGACCCGTTGCCAAAATTATCAACTGCACCATTAAATTTGCTTTTTGCATTGAAAAAAACAAAGTTGGTGTGCCTAAAACTTGATAATTATCTTTTTTTTCATTCCCGACACGTTGCCAGCTGAATTTATCCGCGCTCGTGATGTATCCCGTAAATATCAAGAAGCAAAACTGTAAATATCATGAAATCAAATAGATTTAATTGCATAAATAAATGGGCGTCCCGGGCACTGCTCGCAGTGTGCGAATAAATTCTCCAATAACATGCGAAAATCGACTATTTCGCGCCCGCTACGCAGGCACGAGAAGACGAACTTCGCACGCACATATGTCAAAAACAAAGTTTTCTTTTATATAAAATTAAAAAAATGTTTATTTTCTATTTTATATTCTGTTTTGCTTGCTTTATTCTTTAAATTTGGCATGTGAGTGGGCTATCATGCAATGCTGTTTGTGATTGCAGTTGACGCGAAACGGTTCATAAATTCAGATTTCGCAGCATTTTGAAAATTTGGCAAAAAATGTTTTCTCGCTGTAACTTCTGTAAGTTGAGAGATATCGGGATGAAATTTTGTACGTCAATAGACCACCATCAAACCATGATCGGTACCAAATTTGGCGAAAATCTGTAAAGCAGTTCTCATGTTATTGCAATTTCAATTTTTTTTCGAATCTGGAAGTACTTCATCTCCTGGAAATTTTGAGCCATCCGACCGCAATTTTTAACGTGTCATTACATTTATTGATTATCTGTGATGAATTTCATCAAGGAAACTGCCATTATGTCGGTACATTTCGATTATGCTGCTTGAAAACAAAAAAATGGCGTAACGAAAAAAAAGTAGAACCTTGCAAATTGCTTTCTCAGAACTTTACACTTTTTACGATGCTACCTCTATGAGGAAGTATGTTGATCAATGTTGGCTTCCTCATAGAGGAAGCATCGTCAAAAGTGTAAAATTCTGAGGAAGCAATTTGCAAGGTTCTACTTTGCAGGTTTTTTCGGTTGTATTTAAAAATAAATAAAAATGTAAAATTTTAACTACCGAACCGATTTTCCTCAAATTTGTACCCAACCCTTGGTTCATGATAGTCAATGTGTGGACCAAATTAGAAGCCGGTACCTTGTAATTTGCATGATCCAGCGTGAGAACGAGATTTTTCAAAATATTCTAAATGCCATAAAATTTGAACGGCTTTTCAGATCCGCATCAAATTTGTACTCAAAACGTGGTCCATGGTTGTCCATATGTGAACCAAATTTGAGAAAATTCTGCAAAAATTTGTTTCCGATTTTTTTTTGGGTGTCGGTTTTTTTTTGTTTTTTATGCAGCAAAATCCAAATTTACCGACATAATGGCAGTTTCCTTGACGAAATTCATCGTTAATAATCAATGAACGTAATGACATATTCGAAATTGCAATCGGATGCCTCATAATTTACAGGAGCTATAGTACTTACAGACATTTGAAAAAATAATGAAATTGCAATAACATGAAAACTGCTTTACCGATTTTCGCCAAATTTGATACAAATCATGGTTTTATGTTGGTCTATTGTCGTACAAAATTTTATCCCGATATCTCTCAATTTGCGGAAGTTATAGCGCGAAAACGATTTTTGCCAAATTTTCAAAATGCTGTAAAATCTGAATTTCCTAACCGATTCGCGTCAACTACAATCCCATACAGTATTCTATGATAGCGAACGTGCGTGCCAAATTTGAAGAACATTCTTAAAAAATTACGGCAGTTATCGTGTAAACAAAAAAACGTGCACATACACACACACACACATACAGACATTTCGTACAAACCACTTTTCTCGACGTTGTGGACCATTCTGAGTGTTCTGACATGAAAATCTCGAAAAAAAAAAAATTTCACGAAAACAATGCTTCCTCTATGAGGAAGCAAAACTGCAAAGTAGAACCTTGCAAGTTGCTTCCTCAGTGTTTTACTCTTTTGACGATGCTTCCTCTATAAGGAAGCCAAAACTGATCAACATACTTCCTCATAGAGGTAGCATCATCAAAAGTGTAAAATACTGAGGAAGCAATTTGCAAGGTTCGACTTTGTAGGTTTTTTGCTTCCTCATAGAGGAAGCCTTGTTTTCGTGAAATTTTTTTTTTTCGAGATTTTCATGTCAGTACACTCAGCATGGTCCAAAACGTCGAGAAAAGTGGTTTGTGCGAAATGTCTGTATGTGTGTGTGTGTGTGTATGTGTGTGTGTGTGTGTGTATGTGTGTGTGTATGTGCACGTTTTTTGTTTACACGATAACTGCCGTAATTTTTTAAGAATATTCTTCAAATTTGGCACGCACGTACGCTATCATAGAATACATTATAGGATTGTAGTTGACGCGAATCGGTTAGGAAATTCAGATTTTACGGCATTTTGAAAATTTGGCCAAAATCGTTTGCGCGCAATAACTTCCGCAAATTGAGAGATATCGGGATGAAATCTTGTACGTCAATAGATCACCATCAAACCATGATCTGTACCAAATTTGGCGAAAATCGGCAAAGCAGTTCTCATGTTATTGCAATTTAATTATTTTTTCAAATGTCTGTAATTACTTTAGCTCCTGTAAATTATGAGACATCTGATTGAAATTTCGAACATGCCATTACGTTCATTGATTATTAACGATGAGTTTCGTCGAGGAAACTGCCATTGTGTCGGTAAATTTGAATTTTGCTGCATGAAATACAAAAAAAGTCGACACGGCGAAAAAAATGGGAAATTTTTTTTTGCAGAATTTGCTCAAAATTGGTTCACGTATGGACAACCATGGACCACGCTTCGAGTACAAATTTGACGCGGATCTGAAAAGCCGTTCAAATTTTATGGCATTTAGAACATTTTGAAAAATCTCGTTCTCACGCTAGATCATGCAAATTATAAGGTACCGGCTTCTAATTTGGTCCACACATTGACTATCATGAACCAAGGGTTGGGTACAAATTTGAGGGAAATCGGTTCGGTGGTTAAAATCTTACATTTTTATTTATTAAAAAAAAACAGCCGAAAAAACCTGCAAAGTAGAACCTTGCAAATTGCTTCCTCAGTATTTTACACTTTTGACGATGCTTCCTCTATGAGGAAGCCAAAATTGATCAACATACTTCCTCATCGAGGTAGCATCGTCAAAAGTGTAAAATACTGAGGAAGCAATTTGCAAGGTTTTCCTCTACTGGGTAAGGGCGCGAGGCGTGAATAAAAAAGAAACATGAACATTTATTAGGATTTATTTTTTTACAGTCCAGCGTAGCAGCTTCTCCATTTCTGTCATCCTCTTTCTCTTTCTTCCTCCTATTGCCTCGGCTTCCTTTGCTTTCTTCTCTATCTCTTCTTTCTCCATTCTTTCTTTCGCCGCTTTTTCCTCCTCTTCTTTCTCCTTTCTTTTTTTCGCCACTTTGTCCTCCTCTTCTTTCTCCTGTCTTTCTTTCGCCGCTTTTTCCTCCTCTCCTTTCTGCTTTCTTTTTTTCGTCGCTTTTTCCTCCTCTTCTTTCTCATTTCTTTCTTTCGCCGCTTCTTCCTCTTCTTCTTTCTCCTTTTTTTCTTTCGCCGCTTCCTCCTCACTCGCCTCTTGTTCGCGCGCCACCTCGTCGCTGCTCGCCTCCTCGTCGCTGTTCGCCTCGAAGAATTCGTAGGTGAGTCGCCGGGCCTCCTCAATCGGCGCAAGTGCGCAGCGCGCGGTTTCCTGCGCATCTTCGGGCCGTACTCTATTTAGCAAAAAAACATGTTTTAGTTCTTTATCATTTTCTTTTCTTGTTCTCGACTCGTGTGATTGCAACGCTTGCCTTTGGCTCGTGCTGCAAACTCACACTCGCGAGAAAAACTTTTTTTTCATCGAATAATAATGTGCAAAATAAATCTCTTACCCGTTGCATAGCAGCTGCTTTTCTAGAACGGCCCTATTGCCGATGGACCAGTAGCACTGGCTGCAACAAAAAACAAAACTAATTTATAAATAAATAAGTACACAGAGTGGCATTTTAATGAGCACAGGGCAGAACTAATTAAGCACACACAGATAAGTACGACTACAACTCTGCAGTGTGTCGACTAAACACCAGAACAACAGATTTGTACTTGCGCTTACTTGACAAGATACAGAGATGTACCCTTACACATCTGTGTCGAACACAATTGGTCATGCCCATTCAACGCAGTGTCCAGTTCAGTAATACCTGTGTCGTAAGATACTCCTCGACGGATGACAGAAAATAGAAAAATGTTTTCTAATTTCAGTCATCTGTTGGGCAGTAGCTTCCAACGCAGTCACTACAGAAGTGGACACTGCGTTGAATGGGTACGACTAATCAAGTATGACTTTGATGCGTAAGAGTACACATCTGTATCGTGTCAAGTAAACGCATGTACAATTCAGTTCTGGTGTTTTGTCGACCCGCTGCAGATTTGTACTCATAGTCATCTGAGTCGAACACGATTGGTCATGCCCATTCAACGCAGTGTCCAGTTTAGTTTTGCCTCTGTCGTAAGACACTCTTCGACGCATGACAGAAAGTAGAACATTTTTTTCTCATTTCAGTTATCCGTTGGACAGTAACTTTCTATGCAAGCACTACAGAATTGAACACTCCGTTGAATGGGCATGACAAATACTGTTTTTCTTAATTATAAAAAAACTGAAAAATCTTAAGCTTTGTACTCACAACTCGTCGCTGTCCGTGGTCCGGTACGGGAGCTCGTGTCCTTTAAGGTAGTCCTTGCGACCGATATTCATTTCGCATAAATTCGAGTAATTTGAGAGAGAATTACGAACATTTCTCGATGGTATAAAAATCGGAAATAATTCATGCACATTAAAGGTACTGAAAAGATTAATTTTGTATAATAATAATTCTAAAATGTTATGAACAAATTGATGAAAAAAATATTGTTTAACAAATTTGTCGATGACTCAACTTTTTTTTTAATGAAAATGATTCGTTCATTTTTCTGAATACGTCTGAATTTTTTCAGAATTTAGAGTTCACTTTGAAATTCGTGTGTTTTTATAGGGAAAATATGTGAAAATTCAAAGTGAACTCTAAAATCTGAAAAAAATCATACGTATTCGGAAAAACGAAGAAATCATTTTCATGAAAAATAAATCTTGGGTCATCGAAATATTTGTTAAACAATTGTTTTTTTCATCAATTTGTTAATAACATTTTCGAATTATTATTATGCAAAATTAATCTTTTCAGTACCTTTAATGTGTATGAATTTTTTCAGATTTTTATACCACCGAGAAGTGTTTGCAATTCTCTCCCAAAATCCTCGAATTTATGCGAAATGAATATTATCCGCAAGGACTACCTTAATAAATCCCCGCAGGAACAATGCATGTCGCATGATAAAACCGCGGATCGAGTTCCTATGCATGGATGGCAGCGGCTTGCGGTACATTTCGGATGTCACTTTCCGCAGCTTCTCGGAGGCCAGATTTTTTTTTCCTCCACATAGTCGACGAACAGCACCAATCCGACGATAAGCCGGCCGAGAACTTCAGGAGTGGTAAATAAATCGGAATTCCAATGAAGAATCTATGTATTGCGGTAACGATGCGGCCTCATTTTGTAAATAGTTTTTCGTCTTTGACCTCTGTGGATTGACTCTGTTATTCGTTTGCGCTTACATTCAAACGCGGCAACAGCACCGCTCGCAGGAGGCGGTGCCAACCTTCTAACGCGATGGCAGCGGCCATGGCGGCAAATTTGAATGAAGGCGCAAACGAATAAAAAATACAGTCCACATAGGTCAAACACGGAAAAAAATTTGCGCAATGAAGCCGTATCGTTATCGAACCGCAAAACAGAAATTGCTCGTTGGTATTCCGACTTATTTGGAAGTACCGACATTTTTGGACGATTCGTAGTAGGATTAGTGCCGTTCATTGATGACTTGGCGTCAAATAAATATTTCATCGCCGAGAAGCTGCGGGAATTTTTTTTCTGATGAATATTATTCATTAATTTTTCGGAATACGTATGAAATTTTTCAGAATGTTGCATACTGAAAAATGAAACATTCTGAGATTGTTTCATTGGCCGAACGTTGCAAACATTAGTGACAAATAAATATCATATCTAGAGATATGAGCGGTAAATATGACCGGTCATTTGACCGTAATTTAACCGTAAAAAAGTACGTAAGCGCTTTTAAAATTACTACATTGGAAATAATATCGTATGATCGTCTGACGGTGATATAAAATCTCGTCAAGATACTGTGAATTTACGAAAAAGTGTTACGGTAATTATACCACAAAAATGGATTCTGGTAATTTCTCAAGTCCGTAGATGAACTTTACCATTTTTACGGTAAATTCACCAGGAAAAAAATGTGTGACCGGTAAAATTTACGAGCAATTTTCACAACACAAAGTTTGCAGAAAAAAATGACGGTAGAAGACGGGAAATATACCGTATTTTCACGATCATTTTACCGAAAATAAAACTACAGGTATTTTCACATCTCTATTCATATCCTCACCAGTGTGATTTTCCATTTAAAAAAGACTTTATTTCAGTATTCAAGTAAACCAGTTAATCTTTCTTTTCTTGTACTTACTCATAAGTGAAAATTCAAATATTTCGCGCGTTGTAGTTCGCTCCGCATAATCTGATGTGTGCCAGGTGCATGCGCATGACTTGAGCATGTGGCAGGCACAGAGTGCCGGGGACTCACCATTTATTTATGCAATGAAATCTATTTGATTTCATGACATTTACACTTTTGATTTTTTATATTTACAGGATACATCACGAGCGCGGCAGAACTCACCTGGCCACATGTAGGGAATGAAAAAAAAAAAATTGGTCAAGTTTTAGGCATCAACATTGTTTTTTGAATGCGAAACTTAAATTTAATGGTGCAGATGCTAATTTTGGTAACGAGTTACGGACCCGATGGTGCATTAATCAAGAGTGTTTTAGAATTCACCTGGCAAAGTGTCAGGAATGAAAAAAGATAAGTAATTATCAAGTTTTAGGCACACCAACTTTGTTTTTTAAATGCGAAACATAAATTTAATGGTGCAGTTGCTGATTTTGGCAACGAGTTATGACCCCGATGGTGCATTAATCACGAGTGTTTCAGAATTCACCTGGCAACGTGTCGGGAATAAAAAAAAGATAATTATCAAGTTTCAGGCTCCAACTGAAAAAAAAGATAATTATAAAGTTTTAGGCACACCAACTTTGTTTTTTGAATGCGAAATGTAAATTTAATGGTGCAGTTGCTAATTTTAGCAACGAGTTACGGCCCCGATGGTGCATTAATCACGAGTTCGTCTAAATTCACCTGGCACGGGTCGGGAATGTAAAAAATAATAATTATGAACTTTTAGGCACACCAACTTGCTTTTTTCAATGCGGAAAGCAAATTTAATGGTGCAGTTGCTAATCTTGGCAACGAGTTACGACCCCGATAGTGTATTAATCACGAGGGCTGCTAAATTTACCTGGCAACATGTCTGGAATGAAAAAAAAAGAAGATAATTATCAAGTTTTAGGCTCCAACTTTCTTTTTTCAATGCGAAATGTAAATTTAATAGTGTAGTTGCTGATTTTGGCAACGAGTTACGACCCCGTCGGTGCATTAATCACAAGTGTTTCAGAATTCACCTGGCAACGTGTCGGGAATGAAAAAAAAGATAAATATCAAGTTTCAGGCTCCAACTTTGTTTTTTCAATGAGCAACATAAATTTAACGGTGCAGTTGCTAATTTTGGCAACGAGTTACGTCCCCGATAGTGTATTAATTACGAGGGCGGCTAAATTTACCTGGCAATGTGTAGGAATAAAAAAAGATAATTATCAAATTCTAGGCACCAACTTTGTTTTTTGAATGCGAAACGAAAATTTAATGGTGCAGTTGCTAATTTTGGCAACGAGTTACGACCCCGATGGTGCATTAATCACGAGCGCGTCTAAATTGACCTGGCTCGGATAGGGAATTAAAAAAATGATAATTATCAAGTTTTAGGCGCCAACTTTGTTTTTTGAATGCGAAACATAAACTCAATGGTGCAGTTGTTAATTTTGGCAACGCGTTACGACCCCGATGGTAGATTAATCACGAGGGCGGCTAAGTTCACCTGGCAACGTGTCGGGAATAAAAAAAAATTATCAAGTTTTAAGAACCAACTTTGTTTTTTGAATGCGAAACGAAAATTTAAAGGTGCAGTTGCCAATTTTGGCAACGAGTTACGTCCCCGATAGTGTATTAATTACGAGGGCGGCTAAATTTACCAGGCAACGTGTAGGGAATAAAACAAAGATAATTATCTAGTTTTAGGTACCAACTTTGTTTTTTGAATGCGAAACGCAAATTTAATAGAGCTGTTGCTAATTTTGGCAACGAATTACGAAACCGATGGAGGATAATCACGAGCGCGGATAAATTCACCTGGAAACGTGTCGGGAATAAAAAAAAGATAATTATCAAGTTTTAGGCACCAACTTTGTTTTTTGAATGCGAAACGAAAATTTAACGGTGCAGTTGCTAATTTTGGCAACGAGTTACGGCCCCGATGGTGCATTAATCACGAGCGCATCTAAATTCACCTGGCACTGGTCGAGAATGAAAAAAAAAAAAATTATGAAGTTTTAGGCACACCAAGTTAGTTTTTATAATGCGGGAAGCAAATTTAACGGTGCAGTTGCTAATTTTGGCAACGAATTACGTCCCCGATGGTGTATTACTTACGAGGGCGGCTAAATTTACCTGGCAACGTGTCGGGAATGAAAAAAGATAAGTAATTATCAACTTTTAGGCACAGTAACTTTGTTTTTTGAACGCGAAACGTAAATTTAATGGCGCAGTTGCTAATTTTGACAACGAGTTACGGCCCCGATAGTGTATTAATTACAAGGGCGGATAAATTTACCTGGCAACGTGTAGGGAATAAAAAAAGATAATTATCAAGTTTTAGGCTCCAACTTTCTTTTTTCAATGCGAAATGTAAATTTAATAGTGCAGTTGCTGATTTTTGCAACGAGTTATGACCCCGATGGGGCATTAATCACGAGTGTTTCAGAATTCACCTGGCAACGTGTCGGGAATAAAAAAAAGATAATTATCAAGTTTCAGGCTCCAACTTTGTTTTTTGAATGAGCTATATAAATTTAAAGGTGCAGTTGCTAATTTTGGCAACGAGTTACGTCCCCGATAGTGTATTAATTACGAGGGCGGCTAAATGTACCTGTCAACGTGTAGGGAATAAATAAAAGATAATTATCAAATTCTAGGCACCAACTTTGTTTTTTGAATGCGAAACGAAAATTTAATGGTGCAGTTGCTAATTTTGGCAATTAGGTACGACCCCGATGGTGCATTAATCACGAGCGCGTCTAAATTGACCTGGCACGGATCGGGAATTAAAAAAATGATAATTATCAAGTTTTATTCTGCAACTTTGTTTTTTGAATGCGAAACATAAACTCAATGGTGCAGTTGTTCATTTTGGCAACGAGTTACGACCCCGATAGTGTATTAATTACGAGGGCGGCTAAATTTACCTGGCAACGTGTAGGGAATAAAAAAAGATAATTATCAAGTTTTAGGCTCCAACTTTCTTTTTTCAATGGGAAATGTAAATTTAATAGTGCAGTTGCTGATTTTGGCAACGAGTTATGACCCCGATGGTGCATTAATCACGAGTGTTTCAGAATTCACGTGGCAACGTGTCGGGAATGAAAAAAAAAGATAATTATCAAGTTTCTGGCTCCAACTTCGTTTTTTGAATGAGCAACATAAATTTAAAGGTGCAGTTGCTAATTTTGGCAACGAATTACGTCCCCGATGGTGTATTAATTACGAGGGCGGATAAATTCACCTGGCAACGTGTCGGGAATAAAAAAAAAAGATAATTATCAAGTTTTAGGCACCAACTTTGTTTTTTGAATGCGAAACGAAAATTTAACGGTGCAGTTGCTAATTTTGGCAACGAGTTACGGCCCCGATGGTGTATTAATTACGAGGGCGGCTAAATTTACCTGGCGACGTGTCGGGAATGAAAAAAGACAAGTAATTATCAAGTTTTAGGCACAGTAACTTTGTTTTTTGAACGCGAAACGTAAATTTAATGGTGCAGTTGCTAATTTTGACAACGAGTTACGGCCCCGGTATGGTATTAATTACGAGGGCGGCTAAATTTACCTGGCAACGTGTCGGGAATGAAAAAAGATACGTAATTATCAAGTTTTAGGCACCAACTTTGTTTTTTGAATGCGAAACGAAAATTTAATGGTGCAGTTGCTAATTTTGGCAACGAGATACGACCCCGATGGTGCATTAATCACGAGCGCGTCTAAAATGACCTGGCACGGATCGGGAATTAAAAAAATGATATTTATCAAGTTTTAGGCGCCAACTTTGTTTTTTGAATGCGAAACGAAAATATAATGGTGAAGTTCCTAATTTTAGCAACGAGTTACGACCCCGATGGTGTATTAATCACGAGTCTTTCAGAATTCACCTGGCAACGTGTCGGGAATGAAATAAAGATAATTATCAAGTTTCAGGCTCCAACTTTGTTTTTTGAATGAGCAACATAAATTTAAAGGTGCAGTTGCTAATTTTGGCAACGAATTACGTCCCCGATAGTGTATTGATTACGAGGGCGGCTAAATTTACCTGGCAACGTGTAGGGAATAAAAAAAGGTAATTATCAAATTCTAGGCACCAACTTTGTTTTTTGAATGCGAAACGAAAATTTAATGGTGCAGTTGCTAATTTTCTCAACGAGTTACGACCCCGATGGTGCATTAATCACGAGCGCGTCTAAATTGACCTGGCACGGATCGGGAATTAAAAAAATGATAATTATAAAGTTTTAGGCTCCAACTTTGTTTTTTTAATGCGAAATGCAATTTAATAGTGCAGTTGCTGATTTTGGCAACGAGTTATGACCCCTATGGTGTATTAGTCACGAGGGCGACTAAATTCACCTGGCAACGTGTCGGGAATGAAAAAAAAAGATAATTATCAAGTTTTACGCTCCAACTTTGTTTTTTGACTGCGAAACGAAAATTTAACGGTGCAGTTGCTAATTTGGCAACGAATTACATCCCCGATGGTGTATTAATTACGAGGGCGGCTAAATTTACCTGGCAACGTGTCGGGAATTAAAAAAAAATAATTATCAAGTTTTAGGCACCAACTTTGTTTTTTGAATGCGAAACGAAAATTTAACGGTGCAGTTGCTAATTTTGGCAACGAGTTACGACCCCGATGGTGTATTAATCGCGAGGGCGGCTAAATTCACCTGGCAACGTGTCAGGAATTAAAAAAAAGATAATTGTCAAGTTTTAGGCACCAACTTTGTTTTTTCAATGCGAAACGAAAATTTAATGCTGCAGTTGCTAATTTTGGCAACGAGTTACGACCCCGATGGTGCATTAATCACGAGCGCGTCTAAAATGACCTGGCACGGATCGGGAATTAAAAAAATGATATTTATCAAGTTTTAGGCGCCAACTTTGTTTTTTGAATGCGAAACGAAAATATAATGGTGTAGTTGCTAATTATAGCAACGAGTTACGACCCCGATGGTGTATTAATAACGAGTGTTTCAGAATTCACCTGGCAACGTGTCGGGAATGAAAAAAAGATAATTATCAAGTTTCAGGCTCCAACTTTGTTTTTTGAATGAGCAACATAAATTTAAAGGTGCAGTTGCTAATTTTGGCAACGAATTACGTCCCCGATAGTGTATTAATTACGAGGGCGGCTAAATTTACCTGGCAACGTGTAGGGAATAAAAAAAAGATAATTATCAAATTCTAGGCACCAACTTTGTTTTTTGAATGCGAAACGAAAATTTAATAGTGCAGTTGCTAATTTTCTCAACGAGTTAAGACCCAGATGGTGCATTAATCACGAGCGCGTCTAAAATGACCTGGCACGGATCGGGAATTAAAAAAATGATTTTTATCAAGTTTTATTCACCAACTTTGTTTTTTCAATGCGAAACGAAAATTTAATGGTGCAGTTGCTAATTTTAGCAACGAGTTACGGCCCCGATGGTGCATTATTCACGAGCGTGGCTAAATTCACGTGGCAACGTGTCGGGAATAAAAAAAGATTATTGTTAAGTCTCAGGCACCAACTTTGTTTTTTGAACGCGAAACGCAAATTTAATGGTGCTGTTATTAATTTTGAAAACGAATTACGTCCCCGATGGAGGATAATCACGAGCGCGGATAAATTCACCTGGCAACGTGTCGGGAATAAAAAAAGATAATTATCAAATTTTAGGCACCAACTATGTTTTTTGAACGCGAAACGTAAATTTAATGGTGCAGTTGCTAATTTTGACAACGAGTTACGGCCCCCATAGTGTATTAATTACGAGGTCGGCTAAATTTACCTGGCAACGTGTCGGGAATGAAAAAAGATAAGTAATTATCAAGTTTTAGGCACAGTAACTTTGTTTTTTTAACGCGAAACGTAAATTTAATGGTGCAGTTGCTAATTTTGACAACGAGTTACGGCCCCGATATTGTATTAATTACGAGAGCGGCTATATTTACCTGGCAACGTGTCGGGAATGAAAAAAGATACGTAATTATCAAGTTTTAGGCACCAACTTTGTTTTTTGAATGCGAAACGAAAATTTAATGGTGCAGTTGCTAATTTTGGCAACGAGTTACGACCCCGATAGTGCATTAATCACGAGCGCGTCTAAAATGACCTGGCACGGATCGGGAATAAAAAAAATGATATTTATCAAGTTTTAGGCGCCAACTTTGTTTTTTGAATGCAAAACATAAACTCAGTGGTGCAGTTGTTAATTTTGGCAACGAGTTACGACCCCGATGGTGTATTAATTACGAGGGCGGCTAAATTTACCTGGCAACGTGTCGGGAATTAAAAAAAATAATTATCAAGTTTTAAGCACCAACTTTGTTTTTTTAATGCGAAACGAAAATTTAACGGTGCAGTTGCTAATTTTGGCAACGAATTACGTCCCCGATGGTGTATTAATTACGAGGGCGGCTAAATTTACCTGGCAACGTGTAGGGAATTTAAAAAAATAATTATCAAGTTTTAAGCACCAACTTTGTTTTTTTAATGCGAAACGAAAATTTAACGGTGCAGTTGCTAATTTTGGCAACGAATTACGTCCCCGATGGTGTATTAATTACGAGGGCGGCTAAATTTACCTGGCAACGTGTAAGGAATAAAAAAAAGATAATTATCAAATTTTAGGCACCAACTTTGTTTTTTGAATGCGAAAAAAAATTTAATGGTGCAGTTGCTAATTTTGGCAACGAGTTATGACCCCTATGGTGTATTAGTCACGAGGGCGGCTAAATTCACCTGGCAACGTGTCGGGAATGAAAAAAAAGATAATTTCAAGTTTTACGCTCCAACTTTGTTTTTTGACTTGCGAAACGAAAATTTAATGGTGCAGTTGCTAATTTTGGCAACGAATTACATCCCCGATGGTGTATTAATCACGAGGGCGGCTAAATTTACCTGGCACGGATCGGGAATTAAAAAAATGATAATTATCAAGTTTTAGGCGCCAACTTTGTTTTTTGAATGCGAAACATAAACTCAGTGGTGCAGTTGTTAATTTTGGCAACGAGTTACGACCCCGATGGTGCATTAATCACGAGGGCGGCTAAGTTCACCTGGCAACGTGTCGGGAATTAAAAAAAATAATTATCAAGTTTTAAGCACCAACTTTGTTTTTTTAATGCGAAACGAAAATTTAACGGTGCAGTTGCTAATTTTGGCAACGAATTACGTCCCCGATAGTGTATTACTTACGAGGGCGGCTAAATTTACCTGGCAACGTGTCGGGAATGAAAAAAGATAAGTAATTACCTGGCAACGTGTAGGGAATAAAAAAAGATAATTATCAAGTTTTAGGCTCCAACTTTCTTTTTTCAATGCGAAATGTAAATTTAATAGTGCAGTTGCTGATTTTTGCAACGAGTTATGACCCCGATGGGGCATTAATCACGAGTGTTTCAGAATTCACCTGGCAACGTGTCGGGAATAAAAAAAAGATAATTATCAAGTTTCAGGCTCCAACTTTGTTTTTTGAATGAGCTATATAAATTTAAAGGTGCAGTTGCTAATTTTGGCAACGAGTTACGTCCCCGATAGTGTATTAATTACGAGGGCGGCTAAATTTACCTGTCAACGTGTAGGGAATAAATAAAAGATAATTATCAAATTCTAGGCACCAACTTTGTTTTTTGAATGCGAAACGAAAATTTAATGGTGCAGTTGCTAATTTTGGCAATTAGGTACGACCCCGATGGTGCATTAATCACGAGCGCGTCTAAATTGACCTGGCACGGATCGGGAATTAAAAAAATGATAATTATCAAGTTTTATTCTCGAACTTTGTTTTTTGAATGCGAAACATAAACTCAATGGTGCAGTTGTTCATTTTGGCAACGAGTTACGACCCCGATAGTGTATTAATTACGAGGGCGGCTAAATTTACCTGGCAACGTGTAAGGAATAAAAAAAGATAATTATCAAGTTTTAGGCTCCAACTTTCTTTTTTCAATGGGAAATGTAAATTTAATAGTGCAGTTGCTGATTTTTGCAACGAGATATGACCCCGATGGTACATTAATCACGAGTGTTTCAGAATTCACGTGGCAACGTGTCGGGAATGAAATAAAGATAATTATCAAGTTTCAGGCTCCAACTTTGTTTTTTGAATGAGCAACATAAATTTAAAGGTGCAGTTGCTAATTTTGGCAACGAATTACGTCCCCGATAGTGTATTAATTACGAGGGCGGCTAAATTTACCTGGCAACGTGTAGGGAATAAAAAAAAGGTAATTATCAAATTCTAGGCACCAACTTTGTTTTTTGAATGCGAAACGAAAATTTAATGGTGCAGTTGCTAATTTTCTCAACGAGTTACGACCCCGATGGTGCATTAATCACGAGCGCGTCTAAATTGACCTGGCACGGATCGGGAATTAAAAAAATGATAATTATCAAGTTTTAGGCTCCAACTTTGTTTTTTTAATGCGAAATGCAAATTTAATAGTGCAGTTGCTGATTTTGGCAACGAGTTATGACCCCTATGGTGTATTAGTCACGAGGGCGGCTAAATTCACCTGGCAACGTGTCGGGAATGAAAAAGAAAATAATTATCAAGTTTCAGGCTCCAACTTTGTTTTTTGAATGAGCAACATAAATTTAAATGTGCAGTTGCTAATTTTAGCAACGAGTTACGTCCCCGGTAGTGTATTAATTACGAGGGCGGCCAAATTTACCTGGCAACGTGTAGGGAATGTAAAAAATAATAATTGTGAACTTTTAGGAACACCGACGTGCTTTTTTCAATGCGGAACGCAAATTTAATGGTGCAATTCCTAATCTTGGCAACGAGTTACGACCCCGATAGTGTATTAATCACGAGGGCGGCTAAATTTACCTGGCAACGTGTCTGGAATGAAAAAAAGAAGATAATTATCAAGTTTTATTCTCCAACTTTCTTTTTTCAATGCGAAATGTAAATTTAATAGTGTAGTTGCTGATTTTGGCAACGAGTTATGACCCCGATGGTGCATTAATCACGAGTGTTTCAGAATTCCCCTGGCAACGTGTCGGGAATGAAAAAAAGATAATTATCAAGTTTCAGGCTTCAACTTTGTTTTTTGAATGAGCAACATAAATTTAAAGGTGCAGTTGCTAATTTTGGCAACGAATTACGTCCCCGATGGTGTATTAATTACGAGGGCGGCTAAATTTACCTGGCAACTTGTAGGGAATAAAAAAAAGATAATTATCAAATTTTAGTCACCAACTTTGTTTTTTGAATGCGAAACGAAAATTTAATGGTGCTGTTGCTAATTTTGGCAACGAGTTACGACCCCGATGGTGCATTAATTACGAGCGCGTCTAAATTGACCTGGCACGGATCGGGAATTAAAAAAATGATATTTATCAAGTTTTAGGCGCCAGCTTTGTTTTTTGAATGCGAAACGAAAATATAATGGTGCAGTTGCTAATTTTAGCAACGAGTTACGACCCCGATGGTGCATTAATCACGAGGGCGGCTAAATTCACCTGGCAACGTGTCAGGAATGAAAAAAAAAGATAATTGTCAAGTTTTAGGCACCAACTTTGTTTTTTCATTGCGAAACGAAAATTTAATGGTGCAGTTGCTAATTTTTAGCAACGAGTTACGGCCCCGATGGTGCATTATTCTCGAGCGTGGCTTAATTCACGTGCCAACGTGTCGGGAATAAAAAAAAATTATTGTTAAGTGTCGGGCACCAACTTTGTTTTTTGAACGCGAAACGCAAATTTAATGGTGCTGTTACTAATTTTGGAAATGAATTACGTCCCCGATGGAGTATAATCACGAGCGCGGATAAATTCACCTGGCAACGTGGTGGGAATAAAAAAAGATAATTATCAAGTTTTAGGCACCAACTTTGTTTTTTGAATGCGAAACGAAAATTTAACGGTGCAGTTGCTAATTTTGGCAATGAGTTACGGCCCCGATGGTGCATTAATCACGAGCGCGTCTAAATTCACCTGGCACGGGTCGGGAATGAAATAAACAATAATTATGAAGTTTTAGGCACACCAAGTTCGTTTTTATAATGCGGGAAGCAAATTTAATGGTGCAGTTGCTAATTTTGGCAACGAGATACGACCCCGATGGAGTATTAATCACGAGGGCGGCTAAATTCACCTGGCAACATGTCGGGAATGAAAAAAATAAAATAATTATCAAGTTTTAGGCTCCAACTTTCTTTCTTCTATGCGAAATGTAAATTTAATAGTGCAGTTGCTGATTTTGGCAACGAGTTATGACCCCGATGGTGCATTAATCACGAGTGTTTCAGAATTCACGTGGCAACGTGTCAGGAATGAAAAAAATGATAATTATCAAGTTTTAGTCACCAACTTTGTTTTTTAATGCGAAATGCAAATTTAATTGTGCTGTTGCTGCTTTTGGCAACGAGCTACGACCCCGATGGTGCATTAATCACGAGGGCCGCTAAATTCACCTGGCAACGTGTCGGGAATGAAAAAAATGATAATTATCAAGTTTTAGGCTCCAACTTTGTTTTTTTTAATGCGAAATGCAAATTTAATTGTGCTGTTGTTGATTTTGGCAACGAGCTACGACCCCGATGGTGCATTAATCACGAGGGCGGCTAAATTCACCTGGCAACGTGTAGGGAATAAAAAAATATAGTGACAGTAGTATTAGGTACCAACTTTGGTTTTTGGGGCGGACAGCAAATTCAATGGTGTGCTTGGTATTTCTTGATCCAGCTTGCGACCTCGGTGGTGTGTAAATGTCGTGCTCGGCGAAAGTCCTTTGGCAACACGTGGGGAGTACAAAAAAATTATAATGATAAAGCTTCAGGTGCGAATCCTGTTTTCTTTTTGTACGGAAAGTAAGTTCATTGGTGCATTTGTAATTTCTTCTTAATAGTGAAGAAATCAGTGGTTAAAGTCTTAGGTATAAACTTTGTTTTTCTCTCTTGAACAATAATGTGATAAAATATTTAAGCTTGTTTGGACCAAAAATCATGATTATGACGTAGTGAGGTATTATCGCGTCTTTTTCACGCGAAAAAAGCATCCCTATTAGCACCGTAAATCCGTAACAGCGCATTGAAAGACCCCAAAAACCTTAAGGTAATGGTCGTGCGCGCCTTCAGAAAGTACGCATGGTGATTTTAAATGGATCTGCGCTCCTCCGAGGCGGCAGTACATCGTAAAATCCCACTGCTTAGAATATCCGATTTACGGTATAATAAAATATGGCCGTTTTAACGAATAATCAAAAGCTTGTCTGTCGGTCCTTTCTCAACGGACGTCGAAAGCAAATATTTCAATTTTATTTCATCTCCGTCTAAATGAAAAAAAAAGTTGCAAAGTAGAACTTTGCACACTGCTTCCTCATTAATTCCCCTTTTTTCACAAAGCCACCTCTATGAAGAAGCTTATTTATTAACTTTGGCTTCCTCATAGAGGAAGCTTTGTGAAAAAGGGGAATTAATGAGGAAGCAGTGTGCAAAGTTCTACTTTGCAACTTTTTTAAAATTTGAACAAATCTTTGCACTTTTTTAAAATTTGAACAAAAAAAAACTCCGTTACAAACACCGTTACATCTAATTTTGATTAGATACAAAGTTTTGACTTACTTTAATAACTTTTCTATAAGTTACAGCGAAAATCTTAATTTTTTAAAAAATTCATAACAGCGTAAAATCCGAACGACTTTACCGATCGTCACCAAATTTTATACGTGGCAGCGCTGTATGTTATTTTTTGACTGTTGAATATTTTGGTTCAGTTGATGAGATTCGACGTGATATAGAGCAAAATTTATTTTTTTCGAAAAATTCAAAATTCTATAAAACCGGAACCGCTTTACCGATTTCGCTGAAATTCAATACCAAACAACATTGAACGTGTCTTTATTTATGATGAAGTATATAGCTGAGTCGTCGAACTTTTACGAAAGTTAGAGCGATCACGCCATTTTTTTGAAAAATTAAAAATTCGATAAAATTTGTATACATGGATATATTTAATTTTAAAAAGATGTGAATGACAGAGGATTTAATACTCTACTTCCGTGCCAATTTTTAGCTCGATCCACCATGCCATTCTTGAGTTATGAACAATTGAATGTTCGGTGCCTGGACCATACATACATACACACACACACAC
This sequence comes from Pimpla rufipes, assembly GCA_963932165.1. Taxonomy (NCBI): domain Eukaryota; kingdom Metazoa; phylum Arthropoda; class Insecta; order Hymenoptera; family Ichneumonidae; genus Pimpla; species Pimpla rufipes. Next base: position 12,916,485 of record OZ010630.1, read on the forward strand.
ACACACACACGCACGCACGCACGCACGCACGCACGCACGCACGCACGCACGCACTCGACGTTTTAGGTGATTCTAAGTATGTTAACATGAAAATCTCGAAAAAAAAAAAATTTCACGAAAACAAAGCTTCCTCTATGAGGAAGCAAAAAAAGGAAATCGATTCGACCTTTTTCGGTCGAATCCGAATCGGATCGGGGAAAACTTCACCGGTTGAACGGTTGTTACCCTATGTTTGCTCTTCTCTTTTGCGTTTCAAGAAAAAATGAAAAGAACAACTCACCGGTTGGACGCCACGGGCCGAGCTTGCGGTACCAGGCCCAGCGGAACCACTGTTGACCCTCCGACAGCGGCGGCGTTCAGTACGGTCCCTTCCGGCCCCGTGACCGGTGTCGAATTCTCCTCGGTTGTCGGAAGATTCTTGTGATTCCGACGAATCTGAAAGAACACAGCGGAAGCCATGTTGATGGTAATGAGAAGAACCAGCGGATTCCCGACGATGGTCGAGCCATACTTAGTCTCGCCGACCCTGTCGACGGTCTTCAATACCCTGACGATGTCCTTACTCAGGCCCTCGTCGCAGATCTTGAAGCCGGCGAACTTCAGCTGCCGGGCCTTCTGGATGTGGCCGAGAAGCTACGGAGTCTCTCCGGAATCTCTCCCATTTCCTATGAAATCTCACATTTCATGGGACTGTGCTACTCGAAATACTTTAAGCAATGATGAATTAATGGAAATATGGCAAACCAAGTATGTAACCAACGTGAGTAAAAGGTGAGAGCAAGGTGAGAGCATGAACAGAAATCCAAGTATACGCGCAAGCACAGTAATCGATGTATCGGCAAAATGTCCGTTATCTGTCGCTCCGAGACGATGAATTAGCGCATGCACGATAGTCGAAGTATGGGAAAAATCATTTTCAGTTTCGGCATCAAAACATTGAGTCGATAATTATTGTGTAACTTTTTAGGGCAGCCCTTTTTTCCTATACATTTTTATACAACACACTGTCGTTCCTACACATCGGTTTCTCCACAAAGTCTATCCTGCAAGCGACGTTTTGTACACATTTTTTAACATCACACGAGTTTTACAATACATTTCGGTACTACACATTTTTATTCTACACATTTATTCCTATACAATCCGTTCGAACACACTTAGTTGACCGCGCAAACCGATGCATCACATTCTCAAAACGACACAGCCGTTCCTCCACAAACCTGTTTGTGCACGCTGTTATTCCCTCACGTTTTCATACTTCACGCGGTGTTTACATGACATTTTGATACTGCATATTCCGATCCTACACATTGATTTCGACACACACGTTATTAACCACGCGGCGATTACTGCACAATTTGAATACACACCATGGCTATACGAGACTTTTATGTCCACCACAAATTAATCCTGCACATCTCGTTCCACACGCATTCATTACTACACACGCTTTTTGCTGCACAAATCGCGTAGCCACGCGGTCGTTGCTACGCATTTTTATCCTTCACAAATTATCCGCCACAAGTTTTTCCTGCACCCTTTGATACTACACAGTAGCATGTCGGTATCTACTCAAAAGAATATCTCCCGTCGGTAAAGTAGAACTCGGAGCAGTTTACCGAAATGTATTATAAAACTCGTGTGATGTTAAAAAATGTGTACAAAACGTCGCTTGCAGGATAGACTTTGTGGAGAAACCGATGTGTAGAAACGACACTGTGTTGTATAAAAATGTGTAGGAAAAAAGGGCAGCCCTTTTTAGCTGACATCTAAAAGCATTCTGTACCATTTAACATTTTCAACATGTGATGATTGCTTTTCTATTCACTCGGAATGTTGAGTCCGCGCTACACGATGCGAACTTGGCGCGAAGCCAACACTCGCTCGCGCTCGGCTCCACGCGAGGCTGTGACGTCAGAGTCGATGACAAATGACTGGTATCGCGTCGCGCTGAGCCACGATCGAAAACAAAACGCTACCTGCACTCGGGGCTTACGACGCCTCTGCATCTGAGTGAGTCCGACGCACCCCTCACCGATATTCAAACTTCGCTAGAAGAGCGTTTCCACAATTTTGCGAATTGGCAGCTGAAATTTCGCAGGCGCATTCGGGTGGGCACCAGCTTTCCGCAACCGCTAGTTCATAACTTTTGGGACACCCTGAAGGATTAAAACGCGTAGCAATGACGCCGTGGCTACGCGTTTTAGCAGGTACACTCTAGTGTAGTGCAATGGTGACTCCAGTGTAATAATTTATATATCATAACAAAATAATACGTGTGAAGAAAAGACGCGCACATAGAAGCGACAGCCCCAAAGTCGTAAGATCGCGATGATCATGAATCGTCTGAGCCAACCGGCTTGCTCCCATCGTTTGACAGAAAGTGAGAGATCGTGCGTGATTGTTACTCTAATATTTACTATCGAGTGTAATGATTTAATAATAATCTTGCGTCTCAACGCAGTGTCTTAAAAAAAATCAACAAAATGAAAATATGTTGGATACTTTATCCTGTTGATAAAAAATCGATCTTTTGAGGTTATATTTTGGGCTTTATTATTACTAATTGTTACGTTGGGATTATTTATTGTAGTATTTTTACACCGCGTCAGGCTTATTCAATCACATGATAACGAATTCTAATGCTGTATAGGAAGCAATAGCACTATTCAGGGAAACTATACAGGAAGTCGAAAATGGAATGCTCAATGCCTCTGTTGCGGATAAAATTCAACAGTCTTTGTATTTCCATTTGTCATCCGTGTTAGGGCACTAATTATTTGGTGTTTTGTTAAAATAAAGGATGCAGAGCATGGATCTAGTAAAAATGGTTTGTCCACTGGCGGAGCGGCTAAGTATAATAGTGAGCAACCCCTGGCAAACCGTTATACGGTTGTTATTGGTTAAATGTACGCGTATAATTGCTTCTGAACATTTACAGAACATTTAGCTTTCTCGTAAGTGAATGTACCGTTGAGTCACCCCCTCCCCCCAGGTTGAGTTTTCGTACATTTACCGTACATTTGCCGTATTCCTTGATCTGAATATGCCGTAACTCAAGATAGCTTCGAACCGATAATTTATGCGTACTTTTAATGATCTTCGCATTGCAATATTCGGTAAAACAAACTCACGATTTTTAAATGGTGACGTGTCATAAAAGTAACGTATATAATAGAAAATTAATTGTTTGGATTGTACTATAATATTGTAACGAACGTCGCCGCTTAGTCTTGAGTTGGGGTTTTGGACCGAGCGCGGCTCACTTGACAACCGGCATCACAACGAACGAACGTTGATAACGACGAACAAACAGTCTCGGTTGACAGCTCACAGCGAACGGACGTGTCGACCGAATTACTAGACCGCGATATCTGAATAAACTCTGCTGATTTTCTAATACGTCGTTTCATTGACGTAACATTGGTGTCAGAAGTGGGATTACCAGTGATAGTGCAACGATAATGAATACAAGGAGGCGGATTCGGACGGCGCCGGCCGAGACCACACGTCACCCGATCGGTCACGGAGGAAAATAATTGTCGCATCGCGGAGAACATGGAGCAACTCAAGGAGACAACGATCGAGACAGCGCGAGATGCAACTGCGACATCGGTTCGGGAAGTTATCCGGGAGGCGATGGGAGAAGCGACACAGATCGCGGCGAGGGAGGCTGCTCAGGAGTCGGCGCGCATCATCTTCGCCGAACTGAGACCCAAAGATAATGTGCCTTCCAATATTCCTCCTAACTTTCCTGTCCCTCCCGCTCCTCTGAATGACAGTTCGTCTACGACACGCGCTGTCATTCACGAGATCCCGCGACAACATCGCGACCAACCGAATGAATTTGTCGCATCGTCGACTTCCACCTCAAACTCGACTAATCTTCGTCTGAACTACCATCTGTTTGACGGTTCCGGATCGTGGGATTACTTTTACAAATAGTTAAACAAAAATTCGAAATACTCCGCACTAAGCACCGGATAGGTCTTACTTCATTTGGCAATTAGTCGTACCAAAGGAAATGATTCATCGACTTCTTTCGGAAGCTCATCATTCTCCTTGCGGCGGACACTTCGGCGTCAACAAAACTATAGCCAAAATTCGCCAACAATATTACTGGGCATCGTGTAAATCAGATGTTGAAGAATGGTGCAAAAAGTGTAAAGTTTGTTTTGCAAAAAAGGGACCTCATTCTAAACAGAAGGGAGAACTCCAAATCTACAACGTTGGGGATCCGTTCGAGAGAATTGCGATCGACATTCTCGGACCTTTTCCTAAATCTTCTTCCGGCAATAAATATTTGTTAGTTGTCACCGATTATTTCACTAGATGGCCTGAGGCATTCCCTCTTCCAAATTTTAAAGCTAAGACAGTAGCAGAGACTTTAGTTTTCGAGGTATTCTCTCGCTTTGGCATACCTCTTGAAATCCATTCAAATCAAGGTAGAAATTTTGAATCTAATATTTTTCAGGAAACTATGACGATACTAGGAATCAAGAAAACTAGAACTACCCCATTGCATCCTCAGTCTAATGGCTTGGTCGAACGATTAAACAGGACGATTCTCCAATATTTATCCAAATTTGTCTCGGAAAATCAGAAATATTGGGACAAATGGGTACCCCTTTTCTTGTTAGCCTATCGATCTTCAAAACATGAAACTACCGAATTTTGACCGGCAATGGTACTCATGGGAAGAGAACTGAAGCTACCATTAGAGCTTCTTCGTGGTAGCCCGCAAAAGAAATTGTCAGAGTCCAGTAGCTCACCCGAATTCGTTGGAGAATTGAAAGAAAGACTAAACGCGATCCATGATAAAGTAAGAAAACGATTCACGATGAAAAGCAATAAAATGAAGTCGAAGTTTGACTTAAAATCACACATGCTTTCCTTCAAACCGGGTCAACAGGTTTGGCTCTTCCACCCCCGTAGAGTCAAAGGAAAGTGCCCCAAGTTACAAAGAGATTGGCTAGGTCCATATTTAGTTAAAACTAAGATCAACGACGTAGTTTATAGAATTCAGAAACTTCCTCACGGAAAATTTCTAATTGTTCATATCTATAGATTAGCACCTTTCGAAAATTAAATAGCGGTGCCAGTTCAGAGACGTTAATGATGGAAAGTAGATTGCTGGCTGGAGCCTGGTGCACTCGTCCTCGGTAAAGGTAATACTGTAGCACGGTGTTCTGTGAAGGGTTTCCGAACAGTCTTTTTGTGTAGTGGGTATTCGACGATTAACTTGGCCTGGTTATTCGTTGGTGTCACTTGGTCGGGATTCCTCTGGCTGCGGACCAGAAATGATCTTTTAACTTCTTGAATTACCGATCATAATTTTTGCTAGGGGATCATTTTTGGACTCCCGGGAACGATTCTCGATATGTATGGTCGGTTCACTAGGGCGATATAGGGGTGCACACTGTATTGTTCATGAAATAGTGACCGATAGAGCTCAATTGATGAAACCTTTCCAAAAGTCATTACGTCGGATTTTCCGGGTCGTTATTTCCTCAAAATGATTTAATCATAAGATTTTTTTTTAGTTGTTCAGATATTTGCGCAGATGTATTTTTCTGTCACTGATTTGTATTATTTAAGGGACGACTATTGACAGTTGCGAGACAGAGACAGATAAATCAATTTCAATTCAGTAGGCAGATTTAAAATGTTGTACACACTGTCCTTCCCAGGTTTTTTAGCCATGGTTTTTCCTCGGGACTAGGACGAATGTCAGGACAGTGTAGTTAGGTCGCGAGTAGCACTGGATGGACCATGGCAACCACATCCCAGTACAAATAGGGAGTTGCCGGGACGGCAACTCAAAGGGAGGGCGGTAGTGTAACGAACGTCGCCGCTTAGTCTTGAGTTGGGGTTTTGGACCGAGCGCGGCTCACTTGACAACCGGCATGACAACGAACGAACGTTGACAACGACGAACAAACAATCTCGGTTGACAGCTCACAGCGAACGGACGTGTCGACCGAATTACTAGACCGCGATATCTGAATAAACTCTGCTGATTTTCTAATACGTCGTTTCATTGACGTAACAATACATTTATATGAAACGAAAATCGAATTCCCGCCAAACGATATAGAGCGCAGCACGGGAATAGTATCATCATTTCGTGTAATCTCGGAGATTACCGGAATTACACGAATTTAGAACGACGATCCTCGGCACACGCCAAGGCGAATTCACTTTCCCTTGAGCCGTCAACGTAAACACAAGTAATAGATATCTCTGCAAACTCGATTTAAGTTGATACCTCGTGGACGCACGAGATAGTACGTTAAATAAAATAAAATCTTCTATAAATATAATCTTTACACATAAAATAATTCGACGTGAGAAAATCAAGACCAGCGAATAATTAAGTTGAGTATAAAGAAAACTATATATATATATACCAGGGGGGCTTCGCCCCCTGCGCGCTTCGCGCGCCAACCCCAGGGGGGGGGCTCCGCGCGGGGGGGGGGGGGAGCCTCCCCCCCCCCCGCGCGCTTCGCGCGCTCCACCCCCTCAGCGTCTTAAACCTACCTAACCTAACCCTGATTAACTTAACCCTACCTAACTTAACCCTATCTAACAGAACCCTACCTAACTTAACCCTATCTAACAGAACCCTGCTTACCTAACTACTACCTACTTAACTAAACACTACCAAACGTAACCCTACTTAATTTAATTCTACTTAACTCGGGACCCCCATCCCTCAGAACCCCTATCCCTCGAGACGTCCTTCCCATCCCTCAGAATCCATATCCCTCGGGACCCCCCATCTCTCAAAACCCCTATTCCTCGGGACTCCCATACTTGAAATCCATATCCCTCGGGACCCCCATACTCGGAACCCCTATCCCTCGGGAACCCCGTTACTCGGAATCCTTATCCGTCGGGATCTCCCATCTCTCGGGAACCTCCATACTCGGGAACTCCCATACTCCGAACCCCTATGCCTCGATAACTCTCGTACTCGGAAATCCTTTCTCTCGGGAACCCCTGCAATCGGAAACCCTATCCCTCGGGAACCCCCATGGAGCTTAGAAAAATCACCTAACTTAACCCTACCTAACTTAACCCTACCTAACTTAACCCTACCTAACTTAACCCTACCTAACTTAACCCTACCTAACTTAACCCTACCTAACTTAACCCTAGCTATCTTAACCGTACCTAACTTAACCCTACCTAACTTAGCCCTACCTAACTTAACCCTACCTAACTTAACTCTACCTAACTTAACCCTATCTAACTCAACCCTACCTAACTTAACCCTATCTAACTTAACCCTACCTAACTTAACCCTACGTAAGTTAAACCTACCGAACTTAACACGATCTGACTTAACCCTACCTTACTTAACCCTACCTAACTTAACCCTACCTAACTTAAAACTACCTAACTTAACCCTACCTAACTTAACCCTACCTAACTTAACCCACCTAACTGAACCCTACCTAACTTAACCCTACCTAACTTAACCCTACCTAACTTAACCCTACCTAACTTAACCCTACCTAACTTAACCCTACCTAACTTAACCCTACCTAACTTAACCCTACCTAACTTAACCCTACATAACTTAACAATATCTAACTTTACCCTACATAACTTAACAATATCTAACTTGACCCTACCTAACTTGACGCTACCTAACTTAATTCTATCTAACTTAATCGTACCTAACTTAATTCTATCTTACTTAATCTTACTTAACTTAATTCTATCTAACTTAACCCTACATAATTTAATCCTACCTATCACGGGACCCACATCCCTCAGAACCCCTATCCCTCGGGACGTCCCTCCCATCGCTCAGAATCCATATCCATCGGGACCCCCCTTCCGTTCCTCACATCCCCTATCCCTCGTTCGCGCGCTCACATGTCGTTTTTCATTTTCCAAAACCATAAATCCCCCAAGGCCTGATTTTTCTAAGTCCTTTTCCAAAAACATAGGCCTCCAAGCGCGGATCTTTCGATGGCCTTTTTCAAAAACATATACTCCGAAATACCAGATTTTTCTTAGCGCTTTTCCAAAAACATAGGCCCGCCAAGTCATGGCAGGCCTATGTCCGTATATAAAAAATGTCGAGATCTTTTTATCGAGATCTTTTTATAATATAGAGATAATATATCTGGGTATTTTATAATACCCAGAATAGGGGGCCTTAAGGGACTTAGAAAAATTCAGGCCCCAGGGCCCCTTGGAGGACTTAGAAAAATTCAGGCCCAAGGGCCCCTTGAAGGACTTAGAAAAAATCATCCGAAGTCCCTTCCCAGGTCACCTTCACCGTGCTGTTTGGTGAAGCTGACCCCCCCCCCCTCGATTATCCTACACGGCGGCGGCGTCGGCGGCGGCGGCGGCGGCGAGATCTTTTTATATTATAGAGGGATATATGTAAAGAAATACGACGTCGAGTATACTCGCCCGTCATATCTCTTTAGAGGGTTTGAATGTGCCGCCGAGAGAGGCGAGTGAGTGGGGAGCGACACGACCGCGTGCCGCGCGACTGAGCAGGAGTGCTACGCTGAATGTACGTGGAGATTAGCCAGAAGGAGAGAGGGACAACCGGCTGTAAATGTCGTTTCCGTATTAACAGGTAACGGCATAATAAGAATAAGGACCATAGAATAATAATGTGAAATTCTTTAAAACAAAACCTCCTGTCGATTCCAAAAAAACCCTTGTAAAAACTGTAAAATAAAGAAAACTCCTGATTAACAGGCAACCACATGTCGGCTCCTAACCTCCAAGGACCCCGGAATAAAAAGGGGGCATTATATATATATAAGGACTAATTTGACAAAGAGTATCTAAATAATTATAAAAGGCATGATGACGAAAGTTTATGAAGGAACGACTGATGAATGAAAATATAAATTTAAGGGGAAAGATATTTATTGGATTGATAAAAAATAATATTGCGATAATAATTCTATATAAAATTCAAAAATCATAATTCAATAAAATATATCTGCAATTATTATATTCATGTGTATGTCCTTAATTTATTTATGTGTGTTTGTACCGTCAATTTAATCTGCTATTATTTGTTTTTAATGGTGAGAATATGTCAATAATTCGGATTCTTTCATTTATAACAATTTTATTAAGTTGTCTATTTTTTATTTTTATAAGACAATATATAACTTTTCAAGCTGTCATTTCTATAAAAATTAAGGTCACCAATATAACATTTTAAAAGTCGAGAAATTGAAATAAAATTATAAAGATTCATTATAGGGTGAAATATCGTTTATAGAGAAATTCGCAACTGCGTTTATTGGTCCATATAATTTGATATATATCTTGGCTAATATATCGCATTTGTTTCATTATTTTTTAAAGGAAATTTATTTATCGTGAATTTATTTTTTTGCGAGGGGTGACTACTCTTTTAATACTTAGCGTACCGTTTTTGTTTTGAAGAACCGTTTTTTGGATTATTTCACACCTTTTTGAAAATCAGAGAATAATGATATTAAGACGAATAAGAAAGAAAACCCAATTTAACTCCCAAAACTATATTTTAATGTGCTCTCTTAATAAATCGATTTGCGATGTGAAAAGTTATTTTCCAGGAATCCTACCTCAGATTGTTCGGATCCGTGGCTATCATTTTCAGAAATTCCCCGGGAAAATCCCTCAGAGTTTGTATTTGTTATCGTGTGATTAAACAAGCTTGATGCGTACTGAATTGTCCCTGACTTGTTCCAACGGGACAATTCGTAATAATAATGTTAAGGACCACAATATAATCTCCAAAGTTTATTTTTACTTACATATAACGTATCCATACTTTCGTGTCTTGGTTTTGAAAAGGTACCTTCGCGTAAGGAGAAATATTACTATTAATTAAATCATCACAGTCGACAGTAAATATCAGATTAGAACAATAATCATGCATGATTTCACTTTCTGTCACACGACGGGAGCGAGCCGATCGTCAGGCGATGTCGTGTGCAAAATCGTGTTGATGTGCGAGTGCGGACAGAAATGTTGAAATATTTTTGACAAAATCAAATTATAACTGACCAGATATCAGCATTGCGGTCACCGATTTAGTTGAAATAGAGTTCATTCGAAAGAGAAAAAAGAATAAAAACTATTGAACGTGACACATTTGGCGTCTGGGACGTATTGACCCAGATAATTCCAGTTAGAATTTCGTAACAGACGAAAAAGAACGAACGTGCTGTAAAGTAAGAGTAGCACCAGCATCTCGTCGTGAGGAGTCTCGTAAGGCGGCATTGTAGATTTCTGTTAATATTTGGCGTCGAAACGCTACCGCGTTTCTTAATTATGAAGAGATTGTATATCAATATATTTATACATATAGAGTTGGATAAAACCATATTGTCACAACAAATGTATTGCACAGTTCAATTTTTTAATTGAAATCTTTATATCATCGAATATTACATCGGTCAAATGTAAGGTTAAACGTACGGGTAAATGTATGGTTAAAAGTGATTTGAGTTACCGTCCATTTGCCGTTTCAATGTGCGGTTCAATGTACAACTCAATGTGTGGTTCGAGGTTGAGTCACCGAACATTGGTAGGTAAATATACTGTAAATGTTCAGACGCAATTATACGCATACATTTGACCGTACATTAGGCCGACATTGGGTGTATAAACGACCGCATAAAGGTTTGCCTCGGACGTCAGTTGCAAGAAGTGCGATCTGACGCATCACAACGAAGCCCTGTCTTCGCATGCACGTATTCAATACGACTTTCAAAAAGATGTGAAATAAACCAAAAAATGTTGCTTCAAAACAAAAATCGTACGCCAAGTATTAAAAAAGTTGCCATCCTAGGCAAAAAAAATCACAATAAAAAAACTCCTTTAAAAAATAATAAAGCAAATGTAATATATTAGCCCAGTAAAATGTATCATGAGTAGATCATCCGTGAATGATTCGGTACAAAAAACTTGGCATGCCAGAGACACGTTTTTAATGACCTACCAAGTCACGTGCATGCCAAGTTTTTTCTACAGAATCATCCACTGATGATCTGATCATGATAAATTGTAATTCGCTAATATGTTGCATTTCTCTTATTATTTTTGAACGGAAATGTTTGATTGTGATTTTTTTCGCCAGGTATGGCTACTCTTTTAATACTTAGCATACCATTTTTGTTTTGAAGAAACATTTTTTGGTTTTTCATTTACACAGTGGAAGATATCCCATGTGAGAATGCCGATTTCTTGCCGTTCTTGGACCAACGTTTGAGCTTTGGGCCAGTATTGGTTGACGAGACTCAATTGTCGAGATAGGCCCGAGCGTCAAAACGGTAATGGAACGTTGCTGTGCCAGTCAATAAGCCAACGTTCGGCCATCAACTACTACCAAATGGCAACCAAGCGACTGCTCAAGAATGGCTCAGAGAATCATCGGCATTCGTTCGAGCAACGGCAAGTGCCCAAAATAATATGAAAGCCGTTTGTTGGCTGAATCTTGGAGCCGAATTGTGAATCACATCGCGAAATAACCCTCCCATTGCCGTTTCTAGACCACCATTTGAGCCTTGAGCGAAGACTGGCCGACGAGTCTCCATTGTCGAGATAGGCCCGAGCGTTAAAATGGTAACACCATGTACGAATTGATCATCGGGCCAGCCCTGATTTAAGACGTTGAAGTCGATCGGCCGACGCTCGGCCGCCAATGCTGGGACAGGCTAATAAATATGACGCACGGCTGCGGCTCAGTAGCTAACAGTCGAATACCAGGCCTGGGACGACGATGGTTTTTCTATCGGGTCATTCTCGAGGCAACATTTTCTGCCGGATTCGTGAAATCGGTACAACACGGCAGAACCAACGTCGACCCAGTCCTGGTATTCGACTATTGGCTACTGAGCATTAGCTGTGCGTCACATTGAGGTGGCTGGAACAACATTGACAGCAGGGCATCGCCCGATCGTGTTCACCGACATCGGACCGGCACTTGATGCCAAGATTGGGCTTACGTCTATTTAAAGCCGGAACAGCGTTGGTCCGGCATGGGCTCAATAGTTGATCAAATTTTCTTCACCAACGTCGGTTCAACGTCGGTCAAACGTTGGGGCAAAGTAAGACGTAGAAACAAGTAAAAATATGTAACAACACGAATATAGAAATATATCTCTCTATATAATAAAAATATCTCGCCGCCGCCGCCGCCGCCGCCGCCGCCGCCGCTGCCGCCGTGTAGGATAATCGAGGGGGGTCAGCTTCACCAAACAGCACGGTGAAGGTGACCTGGGAAGGGACTTCGGATGATTTTTTCTAAGTCCTTCAAGGGGCCCTTGGGCCTGAATTTTTCTAAGTCCTCCAAGGGGCCCTGGGGCCTGAATTTTTCTAAGTCCCTTAAGGCCCCCTATTCTGGGTATTATAAAATACCCAGATATATTATCTCTATATTATAAAAAGATCTCGATATTTTTTATATACGGACATAGGCCCGCCATGACTTGGCGGGCCTATGTTATTGGAAAAGCGCTAAGAAAAATCTGGTATTTCGGAGTCTATGTTTTTGAAAAAGGCCATCGAAAGATCAGCGCTTGGGGGCCTATGTTTTTGGAAAAGGACTTAGAAAAATCAGGCCTTAGGGGATTTATGGTTTTGGAAAATGAAAAACGGACATCTGAGCGCGCGAACGAGGGATAGGGGATCTGAGGAACGGAAGGGGGGTCCCGATGGATATGGATTCTGAGCGATGGGAGGGACGTCCCGAGGGATAGGGGTTCTGAGGGATGTGGGTCCCGTGATAGGTAGGATTAAATTATGTAGGGTTAAGTTAGGTAGGGTTAAGTTGGATAGAATTAAGTTAGGTAAGATTAAGTTAGATAGAATTAAGTTAGGTAGGATTAAGTTAGATAGAATTAAGTTAGGTAGCGTCAAGTTAGGTAGGGTCAAGTTAGATATTGTTAAGTTAGATATTGTTAAGTTATGTAGGGTTAAGTTAGGTAGGGTTAAGTTAGGTAGGATTAAATGAGGTAGGATTAAATGAGGTGGAATTAAGATAGGTAGGGTTAAGTTAGGTAGGGTTAAGTTAGGTAGGGTTAAGTTAGGCAGGGTTAAGTAAGGTAGGTTTAAGTCAGATCGGGTTAAGTTAGGTAGGGTTAAGTTAGATAGGCTTAAGTTAGATAGGGTTAAGTTAGGTAGAGTTCAGTTAGGTAGGATTAAATGAGGTGGAATTAAGATGGGTAGGGTTAAGTTAGGTAGGGTTAAGTTCGGTAGGGTTAAGTTCGGTAGGGTTAAGTTAGGTAGGGTTAAGTTAGGTAGGGTTAAGTTAGGTAGGGTTAAGTTAGGTTGGGTTAAGTTCGGTAGGGTTAAGTTAGGTAGGGTTAAGTTAGGTAGGGTTAAGTTAGGTAGGGTTAAGTTAGGTAGGGTTAAGTTAGGTAGGGTTAAGTTAGGTAGGGTTAAGTTAGGTAGGGTTAAGTAAGGTAGGGTTAAGTTAGGTAGGGTTAAGATAGCTAGGGTTAAGTTAGGTAGGGTTAAGTTAGGTAGGGTTAAGTTAGGTGATTTTTCTAAGCTCCATGGGGGTTCCCGAGGGATAGGGTTTCCGATTGCAGGGGTTCCCGAGAGAAAGGAGTTCCGAGTACGAGAGTTATCGAGGCATAGGGGTTCGGAGTATGGGAGTTCCCGAGTATGGAGGTTCCCGAGAGAAGGGAGATCCCGACGGATAAGGATTCCGAGTAACGGGGTTCCCGAGGGATAGGGGTTCCGAGTATGGGGGTCCCGAGGGATATGGATTTCAAGTATGGGAGTCCCGAGGGATAGGGGTTTTGAGAGATGGGGCTCGGTCCCGAGGGATAGGGGTTTTGAGAGATGGGGGGTCCCGAGGGATAATGGGATAAGTAGAATTAAATTAAGTAGGGTTACGTTTGGTAGTGTTTAGTTAAGTAGGTAGTAGTTAGGTAAGTAGGGTTCTGTTAGATAGGGTTAAGTTAAGTAGGGTTCTGTTAGATAGGGTTAAGTTGGGTAGGGTTAAGTTAATCAGGGTTAGGTTAGGTAGGTTTAAGACGCTGAGGGGGGGGGGGGGGGGAGCGCGCGAAGCGCGCGGGGGGGGCCAAGCCCCCCCCCCTGGGGTTGGCGCGCGAAGCGCGCAAGGGGCGAAGCCCCCTAGTATGGATATATTGACCTTCTTATACTTATAACTTGTTATCCCTGCTATGATTAATTCACATTTTAACATTATTACAGAAATTACATTTTTGTACCCCAGTGGGGCTTGAACTCTGGAACTAACAGTTGCTAACCTAGCTATTGACCCCTACGCTACTATCGGAAACTACGGAGAGTTTTGAGTCGCATAAATGTGATACCTTCATACTTTAGTCTTCTTGTTTCGTTCTTTGATCATGTTTAGGCACTCACGTTTTGCAGGGACCGGGCAAAAGTGCCTAATGAATTCGTGCTCCAAATGACAATATTACATTGTGCGGGAAAATTGTAATATAATTCCAACTTAACCACTTTTGTTACAGCGGATTTCTTAAACATAATAAAATACATATTCTTGGTGTAACATAGTATGGAAATTTCATTATCTTTTCAAAAAAATCAAATTTCAAAAATAAATCTTTTCAAAAATTTAAATTTCAAAAATAAATCTGTTCAAAAATATTAAATTACAAACATCAATCAAATTATCCAATATTAGCCAAGCATCATCCCTCTAGTCACTGGCATAAAAAAAACTTGGCGTGCCAGCGACTTGCTCCCGTACATAGTCCATTGAAATAAGTGCGGGACAGAACCCACTTTTATACATTTTTAAGAATATTGTTTTCTTTTTTTTCGGCACGAGCCCCGCAGTGATGTGAAGATTATTTTTTTCTTTCTGTCGGGGGGCTTCGCCCCCCGAACCCCCCACCGGAGCTTCACCCCGGACCCCACCCGCTCGATCCTTCTCTCGGTCGCTCTCTCGGTCGCTCGCTCGATCCCTCTCTCGGTCGCTCTCTCGGTCGCTCGCTCGATCCCTCTCTCGGTCGCTCCCTCACTCGCTTTCTCCCAGACTTCGCAATGATTCAATGTCAGCAGTGGTCCCGTCCTTCTTTCAATGGACTATGTACGGGAGCAAGTCGCTGGTACGCCAAGTTTTTTTATGCCAGTGACTAGAGGGATGATACTTGGCTAATATATTGGATGATTTGATTGATTTTTGTAATTTAATATTTTTGAACAGATTTATTTTTGAAATTTAAATTTTTGAAAAGATTTATTTTTGAAATTTGATATTTTTGAAAAGATTTATTTTTGAAATCTGATGTTTTTTAAAAGATTTTTTTGTAAGTAATTTTTTGTTTAGAAAGAATTTTTATCAAATGGGATAACTTCGATTTTTATACTTGGCGTAACAATTTTTTTTTAAACAATTTTGTGCTATTTGATGTCTTTTTGAAAGCAAAGTAATCAAAGTAAAATAAAAATGAAGTTAACCAACAAATGAAGTTAACAAAAATTTGAAGTTAACAAATGAAGTTAACAAACATTTGAAGTTAACAAACATTTGAAGTTAACAAACATTTGAAGTTAACAAACATTTGAAGTTAATAAACATTTGAAGTTAACAAACATTTGAAGTTAACAAACATTTGAAGTTAACAAACATTTGAAGTTAACAAACATTTGAAGTTAACAAACATTTGAAGTTAACAAACATTTGAAGTTAACAAACATTTGAAGTTCACAAACATTTGAAGTTAACAAACATTTGAAGTTAACAAACATTTGAAGTTAACAAACATTTGAAGTTAACAAACATTTGAAGTTAACAAACATTTGAAGTTAACAAACATTTGAAGTTAACAAACATTTGAAGTTAACAAACATTTGAAGTTAACAAACATTTGAAGTTAACAAACATTTGAAGTTAACAAACATTTGAAGTTAACAAACATTTGAAGTTAACAAACATTTGAAGTTAACAAACATTTGAAGTTAACAAACATTTGAAGTTAACAAACATTTGACTCGACTCCCCGGGCGTCGCCTCTGTGTGCGTGCGCTCGACGTCACACCGACGGGCACACGGACAAGGGTCATGAAAAGTGTGCGTCGGACAAAATGACAATTTTTATTCGGCCAAATTTGTCAAAGTGTCAGATATCAGCGATGCGTGAACCGATTTAATCGCCACAGGGCGCATTCGAAAGAGAAAAATAAATAAAAAATACTGAACCTGACACATTTTTCGTCCGCGACGCGTCGACAGAAATATAACGAGTTACATTTGAAAGTAACGGAAAAGGCCCCAACTTGGGGATAATAAGAGTAGCGGTAGCGCCTCGTGTCGTCGTGTCGAGATCGTGTCGAGAGGCATTATTAATTTTTTTTTTTAACTTGGCGTCGAGACGCTACCGCGTCTCTTGATTAAGTCTATTTTCTTGTGAAGACCAGATTTTGTGATATTCGGACGTCAGTATCAATTAGAGGTTCTGGACTGAATAGACCGATCAACTTGAATTTGGAATATTTCTTAATCTAGCATTGTGAAGTATGCCCATGGAATATGGAAATTAATCTCTTCCTTTATACGGGGATTTACTTGAAGAAAAATGGCATTTTCAGGCCTAAAATTGTATCCGGCTCTTGATCTTCGCTGTCAACACATGAATTTGGCCGAAACTTGTTGCGTACTCCTGACATGCCTAAATTTGGAAACATTTTTTTTAGTTTTACCCTTAGATAATTACCTACCACAATAAATTAAAGATATTTTTGCCTTTAAAAAATCAGTCTGCACTCCATATTATGGTCTGGACATTCATCGCAGTCAAGAATCACTGAATTATTCCTTCGCTCGGTGTGTCTCAAGTAACCGCAGCAGAAGCACATATTTTTCTTCTAGTAAGGGACCGAGACAAACAAAACGTTTCTGTTTAACGCAAGGATTATTTGTTTCCTCACCAATGAAAAAATATGAAATAATTCTCCTTCTTTGGGATTGCAGCTAAGGTTTTTTTTATACTGGACCCAGCGTTTGGGTCAATCAGTAGCTTTGAAACCAGAAATATGGGTTTTTCACGGTGTACGCAGTCCACAGAAAACCAATATAGAAGTGGTTTTTGCTATGGCTCAATCTCATCGCAGTCACATTTCCTATATTGATTAATAATAGGGATTTTTTAATTCTTGATCCCACGTTACTGAATAATTTATAAAAAAGCAGGATAAAGTTGGCATCCGTGATATGAATTTTTTAAAGTAATAACTAAACAAAAATCTCTACAATTAATGTGTAGGAAATATAATTGGAAACAGTATGAACCCTAGCGAATTCCATTCTATGGTTGGTTTTCTGGTTTCGAAGCACCGGTTGACCCATGTGCACGATAACGGGAATATTGCCGGATCGGACGAGGGACGATGAAATTAATTCGACACCGAGTAACAAACACAATTAACAATTTATTAATAATAGCAAAAAAAGGAACAATGTTTCTGATGTGTATTGTAATAGCTTCGAGGGCTTAATTACTGGACGTGGAGCTGTGCACCGTCACTACTCGCACCTCGGGACTTGGAGCCGAACTGTCGTTAGCCGGCGACGAACCGAGGCGGCGGAAGGTCGCGCAGCGCGAAATCTGTAACGGCCGAACTCGCCGTGTTTACCAGGGTGTCAATGCCCCGAGGACATTGAGCGGAGCTCGCACCCGGGCTTTGACTGTTTTCGCGCTCGGCGACACGACCCGATGACATCCCGAACAACCCAACTGCTGGGTCTAGTGGCAAAAAATACTTTGCTGCGATCCTAAAAGAACAGAATTATTCCAAATTTTTTCATCAGTGTGGAAAAACATAACCCTTATAATAAAAATATCAAGAGTCGCGGTAGCGTCTTGACGCCAAGTATTAAAATAAATCTATAATGCTGCCTCACGAGACTCCTCACGACGAGATGCTAGCGCTACTCTTACTTTATACCACGTTCGTTCTTTTTCGTCTGCTACGAAATTCTAACTGGAATTATCGGAGTCAATACGTCCCAGATGCCAAATGTGTCACGTTCAATATATATATATTTTTTTTCGAATGAGCCGTATTTCAACCAAATCGGTGCCCGCTATGCTGATATCTGGCCAGTTGAAATATGATTGTGTAAAAAATATTTCATCATTTCTGTCAGCACTCACACATCGACACAATTTTGTCCGATGATGTCCGATTCGATATCATATCAGACAACACGTCGCGGACGCCAAATGTATCAGTGACAATATTTTTTAATTCTTTTTCTCTTTTTTATGAGACCTGACACAATAAAATCGGTTCACGAAGTGCTGATATCTGGCAAATATTCATTCTGGCTCGACCGCATACCCAGTAAATCCGGTAATGTTACGGCAATGTAACGGCTATGTAACCCAATGTAACATGTATCATGACGTGTAACTTGCATGTGACTTACGTGTAACTTACTATTTCCCACTCAGCAATGTTACCTTGTTATATAACATGCGTTACGTAACTGTTACAATTGAGTTATGTTGCCCATCCGTTGCGTAATGTAACTTATATGTAACAAGTAACATTTATATTTTATAGAACCTGTGTTACATAACCATTGCGACCTTGTAACGTTGCTAGTGTGTTGCGTGCTGTAACCGCAACGTAACAGCAATTTAACCAAAAGATACAAGTAACGTCTCTAACTTACATGTAAGTTATTATTTCCCACTCAGTAAAGTTATCGTGTTATGTAACGTGTGTTATGTAACATGAATTAAACAGCTGCGTTACTGTTTAGTTATATTGCCAAAATATAGTCACATTGACAATACGTTGACTTTTCTTTTGTGGACTGAAAGTCCAAGTCCGCTGAGACATGCTGCTTTGCCCAACTTTAGGGCACAGCCTGCTACGTTAGATGGTGGGACTCGTCGCCTGGTGGTGACAATTAAATGCCGCGGAGCAGCCTCAGGACGGAGAGAGGGTCACGAGAAATCCTCGTTGTCGCCGTCCACCGGGTGACCTTCAGTATCGGCTCCGGGGCTATGTCAAATCCTGGTAGGAAACACCAACTATGCCGGATTACCAGGTAGTGTCTCAGTCAATCGACACTCTGGTAGCTATCGGAGATACGAAAATCGCGGGCAGATTTTCATGACGTCAGGAAGGTAGCAGCGAGGTGTGGGGACGCGACGTAAGGGCAGTCGATCGGGAGCACGATCGGCACGCGCCGGTTAATTTCGGAAATTAGCCCACCGGAGTGGGGATCATTCGTCCAGATCACCGGAAGGGCCACGATCTACGGCGCTCTTCGTGACAGGCTGTTATAGACGGCGGACGTGTGTCTCTTTGGATTAAGTTGTCGTGTCATAGTGCAATTCCGATCGGCTGCCGAACTTCGGGAAAAAGGACATTAAAGAACTTCAGGAATCAGCGCCAGTGAGGGCCGTGAGTACCCGTACGTCGGGCTCTTTTCTTGTTCACGGAACTACGAGATTTATTGTCGATCAAGAGACTCGGTAGCGTCTCGACGCCAAGTATTAAAAGAAACTATGATGCCGCCTCACGAGACTCTCACGACGAGACACTAGCGCTACTCTTAATATACAGCACGTTCGTCCTTTTTCGTCTGCTACGAAATTATAACTGGAATTATCTCAGTCAACACGTCGCGGGCGCCAAATATGTCAGGTTCAATATTTTTAATTTTTTTTTGTTTCCAATGAGCCCACTTTCAATCAAATCGGTGCCCGCAACGCTAACATCTGGCCACTTACGATTTCGATTCTGTGAAAAACTTTTCGTCGCACTCACACATCGGCACGATTTTGTCCGATGGTGTCTGATTCGATATTATGTCAGGCAACATGTCGCGGACGCTAAATGTATGAATGCCAATATATATATTTTTCTCTTTTTGATGAGACCTGACGCAATAAAATCGGTTCCCGAAGTGCTGATATCTGGCAAATATTCATTTTGGCTCGACGGCATATACGTGTGCATATACGTGTGAAGTCCGATCGGAACTCGCACGTCGACACGAATTTGTCCGACAATGTCTGATTCGATATTATGTCAGGCAACACGTCGCGAACGCTAAATGTACGAGCGCCAATATATATTTTTTTCTCTTTTTTATGAGACCTGACGCAATAAAATCGGTTCACGAAGTGCTGATATCTGGGAATATTCATTTCGGTTTTTCGTCGATATTACGCGTGACGTGTGAAGGAGGAAAAGGCGCGCACACAGCAGCGACAGCCCTAAAGTCGTCGTGAGATCGCGATGTCATGAAAAACGAATCGTCTGCGTGAACCGGCTCGCTCCCGCGGTGTGACAGAAAGTTGGACGTGCGTGATTGTTATATAAATATTTTTTTTATTATTGTAACAAGTCCCTGTCCACTACCTATTTTTTCCCTTTTCCACCGACTCTCCGTACCTCTGGCCCACGGGCCTGCATTCCTAATTTATCGCTTCCTGACCTGCGGCCCGGCTCGACGCCACGCACTACATCTCCATAGGTCCCCTAAACGCAGCTATTATCGCCTGCATCATCACACCGCCACTCGCGGGGCCTACGTGACGTTTCCCGAATCCCTTTTTATCGCTAGTTTCCCATGCACGCTGCACCTATCTAAACAACCGCCTTTTCCCGGAACCCAGCCACACAAGTGTCCGTCTCCCGCCGAAGCTTCCAGACTCCTCTCAAATTCTTAGCCACATCTCTTTTTATCGCCTGTTTCCCACGTATGCCTCGCCTAATCAGCTATGCGCCGTTCCAGGAAACCAGCGACACGTGCGCCCTTTTCCCGCCGAACTTTCTGGACTCTTCTCCCAAAATTCCCCCCCACTATTACCATTTTCCCACAGTTCGATCCCATATAAGCGCCTCCCGCGTTATTTCGTTAGTCAGTAAGCCCGAAACTCTGCGCGACTAAACTTGTACCAGAGATCTTCAATAAACGTCCCTTTGGACTCGTAACGTGTCAACCGCGTCTTTCCATCCCATAACCACGCTTCGTAGCCGAGTTGGCTATTCCTCGCCATCAAAAATTACCCGACATCACATTATACTTGTGTAAATCAAATAATCTCGCATCTTAACGTGAACGCGAACGTGGCTTTTGAAAACAACTGAAACGAATATATGGATATTCGTTATCATCAATCACGTAAGTGAACAACAACAAAAATACACTTTTCGAGGTTATATTTTGGACTTTTATTATTTTTACACTTTTCGAGGTTATATTTTGGACTTTTATTATTTTTATTTTTACACTTTTCGAGGTTATGTTTTGGACTTTTATTATTTTTATTTTTACACTTTTCGAGGTTATATTTTGGACTTTTATTATTTTTATCAATTTAACAAATTTATTCCCCTCGAATTGTTGATTATTCAGCACCAGTCCATGTAATCCGTGATTAACAGGATACGGAAATCTCGTGCCGACGACCATGCTGAGCCGGATCCTCATGTTCTTCTACGGTGTCGTGGGAATCCCGATGAACGGAATTCTCCTGTCCCAGCTGGGCGAGTTCTTTGGTCTGGTGTTCGTGCGGGCGCACAAGAAGTACAAGTCGTACAAGCACAGCCAGAGCGAGTACGCGAAGAAGCTGACGCCTCTGGAGACGCGAAAGGCCGGCCTGGCCGCGCAGATCTTCATGTACCTCATCCCGGGCTTCGTGATGTTTATCTTCTCCCC
This sequence comes from Pimpla rufipes, assembly GCA_963932165.1. NCBI lineage: Eukaryota > Metazoa > Arthropoda > Insecta > Hymenoptera > Ichneumonidae > Pimpla > Pimpla rufipes. Next base: position 12,938,152 of record OZ010630.1, read on the forward strand.
GGCCATCCTGTTCTCGCACTACGAAGGCTGGGCCTACGACGAGGCCGTTCACTACGCGTTCGTCACGCTCGCGACCATCGGATTCGGCGATTACGTCGCAGGTGCGAAAGACAAATTAAATTAAATTACATTTTAATTAAAAATTATGAATTAAATTAAATTTTAATTTAATAATGACTTTCATAGCGCGGGGAATGCGGAGCAAAAAGATCACGCGGCTCGAGCACAAATTCGCCATGAACTTGAGGCACACGCAGAGCAAGATCTGGAACGAGTTCAACAAGGAGGTCGGCTACCTCAGACAAGTCTTCAACGAACTGCAGCTGTCGAAGGTCAAGGTGAGAGTCGTGGATTTTCCTCCTCGCCTCTACGCAATTTAATACCGCAAAACGTTGACACGTTTGTGAAACGAATTCGTTGATTTTCCAGCGAATTTACTTGGACGAACCCCTACTGATGGTCAAATTTTATAACATCACCCTTAATCACAAAAAAAATTATCGATTCTTAAACGCAACAAAAAAAAACCCACAATTTTATCACCCATATTCCTAACTTCGCCTTTCTTTCCCCAATTCCAGGAGGCTCCGATCGCCCGAGTAGTCTCAGAAACCGACCTCCAGCGTATCGACAAGAACGCGACATTCGCGACCCACGCTCTGGTCCAGCCGGCGGAGCTTCTCGCCCGTCTGGTCAACATCCTGGGCTACATTCCGCCGCCGCCCGACGACGAGCAGGACGAGGCGGCTCCCAGCGTGGATTCCCCGCGCTCTGGCGTCCAGGGCTTCAGCGACAAGGAAATCCTCGCCGGCGAGCGCGGCTGGAGCCACTCCTCCTGGAAACCGCTCCAGCCTCCTCGGCGGCGGCGATCCATCGGCGCGAAAACCGCGTTCGCGCGCGGCCAGCGAGATCCGCCTGGACCCTCAATACGAGCCGACGGTGCAGCAGCGAAACGTCGAGTGGACTTGGTCGCGTCCTTCGGCCTCGCGAAAAATCCAGGGGCTCATCAAAGCCCGCAGAAACGGTGCAGCCGCCGCCGCGGCGGCCTCCAAAGACTCCTGCCGCAAATTCCCGAATCTCGCGCTGCCGAAATCCGTGCCGAAGGCGCTTTTGCCGAGGTGGATTAAGCAGTTCTCGAACAAACGCGAGGGCGGCGCTCAGAGAACGAGGAACTCGATGTCCGCCGGCGATTTGGCGTCACGCGAGGGCGAGAATTATCTCACTCAACCGCCGGGCGGGCTGCGAGCGAACGGCGGACATCACGGAGGATTTTCCACGTTCTATGAGTACGAGGATCCATTGAACAGGCCGTATTTTCACAAACACCGGCGCCGCGGATCTCGCGAACTCCTTTGAGGGCATCAATTTGCTCGAGGAAACCTCGCCGGCCGATTTTTTTAGGGCGCTGACGGCGCTTCACACGCGGGTTGGCGCTGTGCCCGACGAGTTCGTCATAAACCGCAGAGGAAAATGGGAACCGCTTGCCTGACGTCGCCGAAACTACCGAGCATTCTTACGCTCTTCTCGCCGCCCTCCGGCACCGCTTCCGCCACACAGAGTCATCAGAGTACTACTGTGACTGGAGCAGCCGGAAGGAGATTCTCGCTACGCACCGCTGAGAACTCGGGGAGCTCGACGCCGAATTATAGACGGAATAGCGTGGCGCATCATCGATGATAAATCGACGCGAAAGTCGAGGAAAAAACAAACACTGTGATATAAGTAGCGAGAAGAAAAAAGAAGAAAAGACGAAAAAAGTCGTACAATTAATTTGTAATTAACGCGCGGATCCCGCGCGCCGCGGGATGTGTAAATATTGACGATTAACGATTGTCGAGGAGAGCATGACGAAGGTTAGTAGTAAGGGGCAGGTATAGGGAGACGACACTTCCCCCTCCCCATACCTGCCCCTGTCTGGGCCCCTGGCGCCGGTGCTAGACAGAGCGAGGGGGAAGAGTGGGGGTAAATTCTCCGAGTTCTGATTGGTCTAAAAATCCCCACTCCTCCCCACTCCTTCGGAAAAATTTTCCCTGTAATGTTTGAGAGGAGGTGGGAGTAATTAGCATAATTCCCCGAGATTTCATTGGTCTAAAAATCCCCTCTCCTCCCCACTCTTTCGGGAAAATTTTCCCTGTAATGTTTGAGCGGTGGTGGGACTGATTAGCATAATTCCCCGAGCGTGGGTTGGTTGCTAGGTCCCCTCTTCCCCAGCGCCCCACTCCTTCGGGAGAATTTTCCCTGTGTCGTCTTCTCTGAGCGCCGCGACGGCTGTGAGTGGGGGCGTCTGGCGTGGGCCTTGATTCCCCGAGCGCTGGTTGGCTGTTAAGCCCGTGGAGATGATTTCCCGCGCGCTGATTTGTCGGTTGAGATTTTGTCCACCGCGTCAGATTTTCGAGGTAAAGTCGAGCGCGATCGTGCAGCAGCAGCCGTCGGTATTGTAGATTTTTAGCCTACGATCGGTAACTCACGATTTTCGATGGTAAGTTTACCTGTTGGGGGATGATGGTAAATATTTCCGGCCGGTAAGTCGTGAAATGAAAAAGTCGAATTTTCTCGAAAAATAGATTTATTTTAAACACATGATATTGTATGTGCGAGTGTGTCAAAATATTACAATTGTTCAGACTGCGGTCGAGTGGTAGATTTTTGGAATGCTCAGGCGTGGTTTGGGCCGTGGTACACCGGGCTCTGTGGATGGTGGCTCAGCAGCTCGTTGTATGCAGGTCTTGCATTCCCTCTTGGTCGGAAGATTGCCATCGATTTGCATGTATAGATCTCGCAAGTCCGTGTGATCTATGCAGAGTTGATACGATGCAACCTCGGGGTCCAGTTGAATATGTACTGGTAGTTTATCCCAGAGAATAGGGATATAGTTGCCCCAGTGCTGTATCAGCAGTGGTTTGGGCACGTATGCGAGTTCCTCTCTCGTGAGTTCCCATGGATCTTTGCCGCAGTCGATGACGAGTATACCACTGATGACTTCCATCATGTTGTTGCAGTGTTACAGCTACTACAGTTCTTTCGAAAGTGTGTTTAATAGCCCGATGTGTGGCTGCTTTTATACCGGAGCCGGAGATGTTGGTGTGGGCGGGGGCGGACGAGGAGGAGGAGAAGGATGGTGGCGCCGGCGGTGGTATTTTTATAAGTCACGACACGTAAATTTTTTTCATTTTTATTCGGGTGTTTACAGATGGCACCCGAAACGGGCTGTACAGGTTTGTATACACGCTGTATTACACATATTGCCAGCCCCTTCAAGCACATTGGATCGTCTATTTCTCGCATAACGTTTTTCGCGTTTTACATGTTTCAGATTTTTGTAGTAGCGTCGTACAATATTATCATTTTTCAGCTTATCTGCCGAAAATAGACGTAGAAACATAGCCAGGCTATAGCCCCGAGACATATAATCAAGAAACATAACACAGTACTCTCCACACACTCGAGATTTGATTGATTGAAGAGTTCTTGTATTCCACTCATAGGTTGCGGTGTTTCGACGTATACGGTTATGGTGTTTGTTCACGAGAGGGGGTAGCCCGTAGCTGTCGAAGAAGATACCTCGGCCATCGTTGTCAACGTACACAGCAACCCAGTGCGTCCCCGGTTTGGTATGATCGTCGGTATTGGCGACGATTGCAGCGGGTCTAGACCAGCGACTCGGGATACGATCGGCGGGAAACACCCCTTTCGTCTGCGCCGGAATGTGTTATAGTGCTTTCAGTACCTCCAGACTGTTCATTATATACGCTCTCGGGTCCCTGGTGGGGACGGCGTCGGCGTTGATGCTGGTGATGCTGATGATGCTGATGATGGTGTCCACCACCACCACGTGTGGCGGTCGGTGTTGCCTGTCGTTTCGGCGGTGGTGGTGGTGGGGCTGAGCGTAGAGTCGTCGCGCGGAAAAGGGCGACTGTTTCGTCGTCCGCGGGAACCGAGGCGTCACAGGTGTTTGGTGTGACACTGTTGACACCCTTCGCCGCTACCTGAGATATATACCCCTGACCCGCAGCGGCAATTTCCGACTCGGTGGGCATCGTGATGCGGACGGCTTTTTTATCTGTGTCATCTGGTCGGCTCTTCCGGGGCACCGATCCAAGTGGCTCGGAATAAATTGGATTGGCCGTATCGACAAGCTGTGTTTGAAGAAAACGTTTTAGTTTTCCCACGTTATTTAACGCACATCTCACGTTATCCTCCCGCGCGACGCCGTGATAAATGCACCATGTGTCGTACGGGGGCATTTTCTTGAAACTCGGTCCCTCGAAATTCTCCAGGTTGATAATGTCTCGTCCAAGTATATCTTGTAGAATTTCGGCTTTTTGGGCTCCGCGCGTGTATATGCGTATGGGGTAGCGACACATGGCTCTCAGGTTAACGTAAACTTTCCACAATGGCGTATCACCGTCCACCCACTCGTGTCCATGATGGTAGCACGTCAGTTGATTATTGCTGCCTCGTATTGCTTTTGGTAAATCACCAAAGCCGTATGGTGCTTCAACGACCCAGTGGCCGATATTATCGCCTTGTAGTGTTGTCACGGCAATCTCTTTAGGAAGGAACTGGCCTTGTTTTCCGTAAAGGGCCTGAATATCCACTATAGCGTCCATGATGAGAAGTAGCGATGAACTGTTGTCGAGCATACGCGTGTAGAGGCTCTTAAATACCATTCATGAGACGAGTCGGTTGCTGCGCCCTCTCCGTAACATCTTGACAGCGGCGGGGGCGGCGTCGGCGGTTGCGGCGACGGCTGCGATGATGTAGGGACGAGATTTTTATCTTTTCCGGTGCTCAGGCACTAAAATCGGTGATGACTTGACGGGCTGAATCAATTTCAATAACGTTGTCGTATTCGGCGTAAACGATGCAGTTTAACGTTGAGTTGAGGGGTTTAGCGAAGCGTACTTCAATTCGTACGCTGCCGTGTCTCACGAGATTCCAGTGCGTGAAGCAGTTTGCCGATAAATCGGGTGTTAAGTCAAAGGCAAAGAGACAATAGCCTCTAGCGTATGCTTCGCGATCAATGTCCAATCCTTCGTTTTGAAAATGTATTCCCGTGTCGGAGAAGAGAGTGTGGTAGCTCTGAACGCATGTGTCGTTACCGCCAAACTCCGGTTGAAGTGGTTTTCCCGGTATCTGCTGGCCGTCCACGTAGAGCGATAGATAATTTATCGAGGTGTTTTGGAAATTGAAGGGGTTGAGTGTCTTGTCGCCGTTGAATGCTTTATTGTAGACAAAGCCCAGAATGATTCGTTTCGGTAGTTGTCCGAGTATCACATTATCCAGTGTATCACCGATAATTCCACTATGCATGGTGAATGATTTAACCTCCACTCGTGTTATAGGGTACTTTGCCGTTGTCTTGGCCAGTGTTTTTGCGTGTGCGATACGCACACCAGGATTAATTTTCGCTCGACGCACCATCAGAGTCACATCGTTTATTCTAACTTTGTGCGTAATTCCCTGTACTGGTGCTTCCATAAGACAAAAATCGTCTTTCGAGCGTACGAGTCGTAGACGCACTTCCACGCCGTTTAGTAGAAATTTATCCTAATTAAAAAAGACGCAGTGTAAATGCCCAATCATATCGAGAGTTTTACCGCCTTTAATATACTTCGCCCTTAGCTCTTGGCCATTATTGGTTTTCGTACCGGGCAGTGAGTCAAAGCCACCTGCGTCGTCGGCGAACCACAGGGCGGTCGTGAGATGCGATTGTTTAGCCGCAGGCCCGTAATTCAACAATGTATCAATATAAGCCCTGTATGCGTAAGCATTATTGGGCGGTGCAACGAGTTTTTGATTGAAAAACACGTCGACCTGATTGAAGAGGCTGTGTAAAAAGTTATTAACAGGTGCTACTTTGTAGGGTGAGTCAGCGTTTGCTAAAACTTTGAGTTTTACACAGAGCATTGTGTGGGCTAGGTCAAGGTATTCCTCACCGTGGCCAGGTATAACGAACTCGATGGGCCCGTCGTCCGAGAGCGAGGAGACGGGTTTATAGTGGACATTGCGACGACTCGATGGACGTTTGTGTCGGTGGTATGGTGAATAAGTCGAGCTCCGTCTTCATACATTCACACGAGTGTGAGTGTAGAAAAGACATGTTTAACCGAAGATATCGCTGGGTCTTTTCCTTTTTTTAGTACTCCCGCCTCGCCCGCGTTTCTTCGTCACTCTTCCCCTCGCCGTCTTGCGACTGCTGCTGCTGCTGTTGCTCTTCTTCTTCTTTTGCCTCTTCTTTTTCGCGGCCGCCGTTGATGATGCACCGCTTTTCCTTTTCGTCGCACGCTTTCTCGTCGAGATACGCGCGCGTGCACGACCCGTTAACGACTGCATCGTCCGCGTCGCGAATGCACTATTATACCCCGCGCCGTTAATGAGTAGAGAGATTTTTTCGTTGGCTTTTCGGGCTAAATTTTCTCCCGATTCTGCAGCGCGCCGTTTGAACGACTCCTTGAACGGTATATGATTGCCGCTCACATCTTCGATCACGTGTAGTCCAGTGCGTAGAGCCTCTTTTCCGATGGCTTTAGCGCCTCGTGTCAGTAGCGGGAGAACGCTCCTGAAGAGTCCGCCGAGGAATCTGCCGATGCCGTGCCCTCGTTGATACGGTGCGCCGACAAAGACGTTGCCTATACGACTGCCGCCTCCAACCTGGTTATCGTAGTATGCCGCGTAATGGGCCACCATTGCGCCGACGGTTCTGAGGAGCGCTCGCTAGTGCGAGTTTACGCGACGCGTTTAAAGTGAAGCGTTAGGGTTAGCGTCCCGTACTCGAATGGTATTGGCTTGCCCAGATGATCCCTTATATCGATTTCGACTGTGCGAAAGCAGTTGCTTAATAGTGGTATGTAATTTGGCGGTGAAAAATATTTCACTTGTGTCGAACCATACGCGTAGCGTATTGTATTCAAATTGACTATACGTAATAGCGCGGCCTGAGTATCGCCCAGTGTACAGGGTATACAGAGATCCGTGTAGACAAAGAGCTGTTCAGGTTGAGCTCGAGAGATGGAAGCGGGTGTTTGTCCCACGTGTCGGTGTCCACGCTTGAATCGCAGGTATGAAGTCTGCCCAGACCTCCAGTCATTAGTGCCGATGTTTTCGGTGAAGCCTAGTATACGCTGGACCTTCTCGCTAACGCGTAACACATTGTTTGGCATTGTAATTTCTTTGCCACACTTTATCGTCCGCTCATCACTCGCAATAGCCGCGTAACCACTTGCATCTTCGGCATTGACCATTTGTATACCGGCCTCACGAAGGCCCGGTATATTGTTCATCTTTGTCATGAGATCTTCGTGGTTTTTGTAAACACCGTACGGTATGTGAGCGTTCTTATATTCCAAGTTGTTGTCGTACGCTCTCCATTGAATCAGCGTGTCTTCTCGCTGTAAGTGCGCCATTGTACAGGGTATATGTATTTCCGATAAACCCACGGTCCACCGACCGTTCAGCAGTACTTCACGTGAAAGTTGTGTAATAAAATGCGTTGTCGTGTTTTCCGGATAATAATGCATACTGCTATTACTCGGTAATACGAGATAAAAGTTTTCGTCGTTGTACATAATGACGGTTGCGGCGGCGGCGGCGGCGACGACGACGACGACGGGTGGCTTCGAGTGGGCGCGCGCGAAGGCGTTTGTCAGGTGTCGAGGGTGTAGGCGTTAGCCGCAGGTATCCAAGAGTTAAATTTCGAGGGGCAGCCAACCCAGCTGACGAAAAGTTGTTTCTTCGCGCCTCGTCCTTTGGTCCGTAAGATACGATCGATTTTAAAATCTTGATCTGCAGTCAGGCGTTTCTCGTGCACAGGTGTTATTTCCTCGGTGTAGAAAAATCCATCGATTAATTCTCCCTCGAGATCTCGTAGTTCGTAAATTTGTATTCCTTGACGGGTCGTGACTTTCGCGATTTGAAAAATTTCTTCACTCCAATTTCGCTCGTAACCCTTCTCGAAGGTGCCATTTGTTCGACTAATCCTCACGTAATTGCCGCGGTTGTATTTAACCTTAGTGTGACGTCTTTTTTCTCGTTGCTTCACCGCCGCGTTTGTCATATTCTCCAGTGCGACATTCGCATTGTATAGCGTCACAGCAGCCGGTTGCATCTTAATTGACGAGTGTCGTGCGTGATTATAGGCATAAGTCAATTTTTGTAATACATCGATGTATCGTCGTGTATTTTGTGAGCATGGGAATTAATTCGGGAATTATTTCCGCGCCACCTTCGTGCGCCCTCCTTGCCCGTCGCCAAATGCCGGTGGGCGCCAGCCAATTTTTATTTTATAACGCGGGCGGAATCGGCAAACCGCCCTAACTCAAAACGTAAACTTAACCGAAACGTAACCGGCGACGGACTCGGAGGAGCGGTTCACGGAACCTCGGGGTCGCTCAGTGTGCTAGGTTGTGGAGAGAGGGCATGGATCCTTAGTGGCACTGAATAACGGCGAAAACGTAACACAATTATGTCGGAACAATTCGGTCGGTTTATTAATGAGATACCGGAAACCTTTATACTAATTCATCGGAGTAGAGAACGACAAACCGAGAGAACACTCACGCTCGAAAATTATGCGTACATTGAAAATACCTCGAACGATAAAGAAGGCGAATTCTCATTGAAACGAAATAGAGATGACCGGGGCCAGGTAGCACGAAAGCGCGTCGCGTCGAGGTCACCCAAACCAAGGAAACAGAAAATAAGGGAACGAAACATTGCACTGAATAAATCGGTAAACTAAAAGTACTGCGCACGAACTAACCAGAGAACGCCAGCGAACGCGCACGAATATAATAGAGAACACTAGAGAACGAACGCGAACTAATCAGAGAACGCTAGAGAACGAACGCGAACGAATCAGAGAACACTAGGTAATGGCCCTAATATTAAACCGTGGGTTCGCTAGTCGTTGCACTGATATTAAACTGTTGGTTCGCCAGTCGTCGCACTAATTAACTCGTACCGGGCGAAACGGTAACCTAAAATTAAATAAGAACTCAAAATTAACTAACGAGAACGCCGGAAAACTAATGACAGGTATCGCCGAGAAAATAGAAGAGTATAAAACTAATAGATAACTTAAAAGAAAGTAATGCGATAACATAACTAACACTAAGAAATTCTAACACTAAAAAGGTAATTTTAGGTAACATTCGGTAACATTAGATAGCATTAGGTAATAGGAGGTAACATCAGAGAACAAGAGAGAGCTGCTTGCCGGCCGAAGGCCGGCCGACGAGAGATCGTCGGTCGGCGGCTCATCACCCAGCAGGGCTGCGAGATCCGCGCGCCCCACTCTAACCGCGGTCCCACTCTCATCGACGCGCGGCGATGCTGCGGCGGTGATGCGCGCGCACCTGCGAGCGTCCGAGCGAACCTAAAGGCGGACGCGACGCCGAAATTCAGTAAAGATGACACAGATAACGAAAGATAACCGAAAGATACCTGAAACGTAACCGAAACTGACCGATATATGACAAACTATCGTGGTGATGATCGATAACGAGGGAATCTCCTTGTGACGCGGGAGTCTGAACAAACGTAAACGTAAAGATAACGGAAACTGAACCGAAAAGCGACCGGGCGATCCGAGCGTCGGTGTGGTCGTAGGCACCTCCGCTGCGGCCTTCCAAACATACCTGAAACTTAACCAATCTTTCCCCCGAACGTCGCTTCCTCAGTGGAGCGCCGGAATTTCACCGGTCCTTTATCCTCTCCTACCGATACACCCTGAGCGTTATCACCGAGATATCCCGGGTGGCACAGTAAGTCGGCCCTGAACCGCGGTAATCTCGGTGCACTGACCACTATAATTGACCGTCAGATAACATATTAGGTAACATTACCCTAAAACCGGAAAAATACCAATCGGCGGTCGGAAGGAACGCTAAAAACTTGCAGATTCGCGACTCTGCAGACCGGGGGACAGAATATTCAAGAAAATTCTGTCACAATTTCGATGTGTGAAGTAGCGCCACATTCGTTCTTTCAGTGTGCGATTAAATTGTTCGACAATTGCGGCTTTTATATCGGGATTACGTGTAACTCGAAAACGAATTTCGGCTTTTTGTAGAAAAGCCTGTAATTCTTTGCCAACAAATTCTTTGCCTTTGTCGGTCTGCAGGTATACGGTGTGTCGTGATTTTTCGCCACGCCACCTGCGCGAAGTATGAACGGCGAGGAGGGTCGGGTTTACGCCCCTCGGGTCGGTGCCGTTCGCTACCTTACCGGCAGGCAGCCGAATTCCTCTCTTGCCAACCGCTACCTGCGTATTCAGCGAGTATCATCAATTATTATTTTCTATTATTTTAATTAGTTTTAAGTCGTCGTCCTTAATTAAGTTTCGCGATACCTTCGACCAATTTTGTACCCCGTTCGCCACCGGGATCTCACCCCCCCCCCCCCCCCCCCCCGACGGACCAACAACACCCGGAGTTCCGCCCTGCTCACAAACCGCCGCTCGCCGCCCGCGCACTCATCGCTCGCGCGTGTTCGCCGCCACCGCTCTCTACGCCGTTACCTAGCTCCCTACCAAAGGGGCATCGATAATTTATTGCGTTTTTGCTGCCTTTGAGAAATCTTCTCTGAAGCTACCTGTCGAACTCCGACTTCGGGTTTTTGGGCTCTGTCTGACCGAGCCGCAGGCGGGCACCGAACACCTGTGTCCGCGGAATTGGATGCCAGGGGAGCGCGCTGGAGAAACGGCCGAAATAATACCGAGCCACCCGCCTCCCCACGACTTCCCAGCCTGGCGCTGGACCACCCAGCCGGAACACGGAATGTCGCGGACCGGCCACCCCGGCGCCCCATTAAGAAAGGGTTCCGCGGTCCCGCCGGGAGAGCTGAATTGCAGCGTTGCACTTAAGTTGTGGGGGCCAATACCGCCGACGCGTCGTAGGCCTCGACTTCCCGCGTGAGGGCCCCCCGCGCTCTCTCGGTGTGGCTGTTGGATCCGCGGGGAAGATATCCGCGTTCCCGCGAATTTTGCTGCAGCCCGAGGTCGGAGGAGGAACACCGGAGTGGTGGACACGCGCTGGAAAATCGCCGCCGAGCAAGCGACGCACCACCCGCGTGCGGGCGCGCGAGGCGGCCGGCGAGTGGGCAGGGTGGGGAGAGAATAGATCGTCGCCACGCGGGCGACACAACACCTCCTTCTTCCTTGCCGGACCATCGAGCGAGCGACGAGCGATCTACGCCATCGACCCGAGGATTTCGACATCGAGACGACGGAGATTCCCGGTGAGCCCTGGCCCTCCAATTTTGATCGTGTGAAGCCGAGCGTTGTTCGGCCGTGCGAGCCGACCGTCCCACGTAAGTTTTAGCATTTTGGAATTTTGAATATTTGGGTTTATTGATGCGTGAGGACGGCTGGCCGTGCGGCCACCCGGCAGCTTGCCGGGCGCGAACAATGCTCGGCCCGGAATTTGGTCGACGCTCTCTTCGGCGAGTATTGTTATCGCTACCTTCAGTTCGCATATTTTCTCCCTTATTCGTAGAGTCAGTTTGTTCGTTGCTAACTGCGATTCCGGGCTCGGCTGTCCGCGCGAGGTTCTAGTTCTTTGAGTTGTTGGCGTGGTGTTTTGCTTTTCTCGCGCGTGACGGCCGTTTCGGGATCTCGCAGTTATATCGTATTGTATTTTATTAGATTGAGTGCTCGCGTAAATTATTTCGTTCATTATCCGCCGCTGAATATTTCGCCTCGCTAGACGAGACAGTCGAGAAGACCGATGCACGCCCTTGTTTTGATTCTGGCCTGCCGGCCGGCGACTCGCTCGAGGTCGCGAGGCCCGTGTTTACTTCGCGCGCGTTCGGGCTCGCGCTGTCTCCCTCTCCCCCTTCGCTCTCTTCGTTGTATCGCCGAGCCCGAATATTTACCTTCTATTATCTGCGCCTATTTATTTCGTATTTCATATTTTTCGATTGTCGTTTCGCTCGTATTATTATCGCTCTCTGCCTCTCTCTCGTGGACCCGCTTCGTTCGATCGACGAAATACCCGTCACTAACTATAGTTCGTGAATTATCTCCGATTACCTACGAGCCGCGAATTACGCGCCGTTACCTACGGTTCTCGTTTACCTTCGGCTACCTACGAGAGGAGACTTACCTGCGGCTACCTACGACTCGAGCCTAGCATCCCTATAGATTATTTATTGTAATTATTCGCTTTCGTTAATTCGTTATCCGTGACCGAACATATTAATTGCTATTAGTTTTTGTTTTCTTTTTATGTTTTATCGAGCCCCTTATTTCCAAATTCATTAATTATTATTATTTATGTTCTTGCATTATTTCTATATCGAGCTCCCTTATTTCCAAATTGATTATTTATTATTATTTATTTTCTTGCATTATTTTTATATCGAGCTCCCTTATTTCCAAATTGATTATTTATTATTATTTATTTCCTTGTATTATTTTATATCGAGCCCCTTATTCTCAAACTGATTATTTATTATTATTTATTTTCTTGGTATTGTTTTATCGAGCCTCCTTATTTCCAAATGGATTATTTACTATTATTTATTTTCTGGCGATATTTTTGTTTCGTTAACGTTAGCGTTTTCGACGTACACGCTCCGCTGCAGTGTGTGCGAGTTCGGCGGCAACCCGCGCCTTGGCTTACGCCGAGGCTAAGAGAGCGCATGAGGAGGCGGGACCGCCTTCGTCGCGCGCTGCGGAAGCGAAGGGATCGAAGGCCGCAACATCTGTGGGACCGTTTTCGGCGTCTGCGGGATGCTGTGCAAAACGAGATTGAGATGGCGATGGAGGAGTACTACAGGGCGAGTTTTGCGGCGGGGAGGCGACCGGTGGATACGTGGAGGACAATACGAAGTTTGGGGCTTCCGCCTGCGCGGCGATCTAACGCGGACCTTGCCGTTCCTGTGGAGGAGCTGAATGGGCATTTTCTGTCGGCTGGGCGTGATGATGCGGCGGGAGAGGATGACCAAGTGCCGGTGCGGACGTTTGACGATCGTGCGTTCTTTTTTGCGCATATAACGCCGGAGGTTCTGCGGAAAGCGGCCGCGCGGATCAGCACGAATGCCGTGGGTGTCGACGGGATTTCGGCGAGGATGATGCGCATGGCGTGGCCGGTGATCTGTGGCAGGTTGCTCCATCTTTTTAATCATCTGCTGATGTATTCGGCTTTTCCGGAGATGTGGAAGCGGGCGCTGGTGTGCCCGGTTCCGAAGGTCAAATTTCCGGTGGCGGCGGGGGACTATAGGCCAATTTCGTTATTGTGCTGTTTCTCAAAAGTTTTGGAGCGCATTATCTCGGACCAGGTGGGGGGGTATCTGGACGCTGAAGGAGGCCGTGATCCATTCCAATCGGCCTTCAGACAGTTTCACGGCACGCAGACGGCGTTGCTGCGGATTGTGGACGATGCGCGCGAGGCGGTGGATAGGCACATGGTTACAGTGCTTGTTCTATTCGATTTTTCAAAGGCGTTTGACTGTGTGCCTCATGATGCGCTTGTTGGAAAGCTGCGGTCTCTTAATTTCTCTGACAGCGTGGTCACCTGGTTTAGAGATTATCTTCGAGATCGTGTGCAGGCTGTTTACGACGGTAGTGGGCGGAAGTCTGCGTGGGGAGGCGTGCGCTCGGGGGTGCCGCAGGGGTCGGTTCTGGGTCCCCTGCTTTTGTCGATCTTCGTGCGGGGTGTGGGCAGCGTCTTAAATAATTGTCGGTATAGTTTCTATGCCGATGATTTACAGATATATCTGCACTGTGAAGCTAGTGAGATTGCGAGCGGGATTCTGCGTGTAAATGCGGATATTGCGGCTGTGTGTGAGTGGGTTTCGGCGTGTGGGCTGCGGTTGAATGAGGCGAAGACAAGGGCGATAGCTATCGGTTCGGCGTATTGCGTGAATCAGGTGGAAACGTCAGGGTGCCCTTCGGTCAGGGTTGTCGCGGCTGTTGTACCCATCTCCTCGTCGGTGACTTGTCTGGGGGTTATTATAGACAGGACTCTATCGTGGCGTGAGCAAGTTACGCGGGTTGCGGGAAAAATGAATAGGATCGTGTATCAGCTGCGGTTATGTCGCGGTTGCTTGCCGGTTGCAGTGCGGAAAACGCTTGTGGCTTCGTTAGTCCTGCCTCATCTTGACTACGGTTGTTTGCTTCTGACAGGCTTGTCGGCGGAGCTGAATGGGGTGTTGCAGCGTGCTCTCAATAGGGGCGTACGATTTATTTTTAATGTGCGTCGGGAGGAACACATTACTCCCTATTATCGTGCGCTGGATTGGCTGAAAGTCGTGGATCGGAGGCGGTATTTGTTGGCGGTTTTCGTGTTTAGCCTTCAGCTAAATATGCAGCCGCAGTATCTGTTGCGGCGATTTGTGGTGCGGGATGGGGAGGCGGGGCGGCAGCTTCGGCGGCGGCATCGGAGTATGGACTTCGTTGTGCCGCCGAGCCGCACGGAGTATGTGCGACACTCCTTTTTGGTTGTGGCAGCTGCAACTTGGAACGCGTTGTCGGATGGTGTACGGCGATGTGCGTCTATTGCGTGCTTCAAGGCTGCGCTGCGTCGCGAGCTGTCGGCAGTAGCGCCGTGACTATTATCTTTATTTTGTTGACTACGATGTATTTATTTATTTGACGTGCGATTGGGTTGTTTATTGATGTTTATGTGGCGCTTTATTTTTATTTTTATTTTTATTTCTTGACGTTTATTTTTTATTTCTATTGACTACGGTTGACTTATTTATTTGACATTTATTTGGCGTTTCATTTTTATTTTTTTTTACGTGTATTTTTATTTTTATTGACTGCGATCGATTTATTTATTTGACATTCATTTGCCGTTTCATTTTTTATTTTTTTTTACGTGTATTTTTATTTTTATTGGCTGCGATTGATTTATTTATTTCACGTGCGATTGTTATATTCTTTATTTTCTGTTGGCTGTTTTTGTAGATTGTATCTTATTTTTATTTTTATCTTATAGTATTGTGCGACGGATTGTGTGTGAGTGATATGGATTGTATGGGCTGAAGTGTGTATTGTGTGGATGTGTGAGGAATTTTTGTTTGTTAAAGGTCGAAGGCGGCGTTTCTTTTTATTTTTATTTTGTATTTTTTTGTGTATTGCTGCACGGTACTCTTAGGGGGCCCTGGCCCCAGGGTACGGAATAAACATCTCTCTCTCTCTCTCTCTCGCGCGCTCGCTTCTTCCTTCTCTCTCGCACGCGCACGTGTTGTCACAAAAATGCGGCTAAGCGCGTCGGCGTTTGTATTTCGCTTTCCAGCCTTATATTCTACCTCGAATTCGTGCTCCGACAGTTTTATTTTCCATCTCATGAGCCGGGAATCTGGGTCCTTTTGGCTAAACAACCAGGTGAGCGGCTGGTGGTCCGTAATTACTTTGAACCGCGTACCGTAGATGTACGGACGGAATTGCGCGATTGCGCCCACACTATCGCGAGCAGCTCTCTCTCGGTGGTGCTGTAATTTAACTCCGCCTTCGAGAGCGTGCGGCTCGCGTAGCATATCGGCAGGTCCTCGCCGACTTTGCATTGAGATAAGATCGCCCCGATGGCCTTTCCTGACGCGTCCGTCGTTACCAGGAATTGCTTCTCAAAGTCCGGGTATTGTAGTACTGGAGCTGTGGTGAGGGCTGTTTTTAATTCCTCAAACGCAGCGTCTCGTACCGCCGTCCACTCGAAGGCGGTGTTTTTCTTTATCAGCTCTGTCAGTGGTTTGGCGATTTCCGAAAAATTCCTTATAAATTTCCGGTAGTAGCCGGCGAGCCCGAGAAACGACTGAACTTGCTTTACGCTTCTCGGCACCGGGTAATCTCGGACTGCCTCGAGTTTGACGGGATCCGCTCTCACGCCCTGCTTGGAAATTATGTGTCCCAGGTACGTTGTTTCCTTCCGCAGAAATTGGCACTTCCCGGGCTGGACAGAGTGGTTCGCTTCCTTTAGTCGCCGGAAAACCTCCTCAAGTCGTTCGTTGTGTTCAAGCATATTTTTCCTGTAAACCACGATGTCGTCCAGGTAAACATAGCATTTTATGCCCTGGATACCGGCCAGAACGGAATTCATCAGCCTTTGAAATGTGGGCGGCGCGTTTTTCAACTCGAAGGGCATTCGATTGTACTCGAAATGTCCGTTCGGCGTCGAAAAAGCCGTCTTTTCCTTATCCTCGCTCGCCATTGGGATTTGATGAAACCCCGAGGCGAGGTCGAGGGTGGAAAAGTAGTGCGCTTTCCCCAGCTGATCGAGTATCTCCGTGATGTTCGGCAGGGGATACGAGTCGCCGACGGTTACTTCATTCAGTTTTCGGAAGTCCACGACTACTCGCATTCGTTGTACCCCCGCCGCGTCGGGTTTTTTCGCCACTACCAGCAGAGGAGCGTTCCACTGGCTGCGGCTCGGCTGAATTATTCCGTCCGCCAGCATCTCCTCCATCTGCCGCTCGACTTCCCGTTTGTGCGTTTCCGGAAGTCGATAAGGCGGCACTTTTATCGGCCGCGCACCGCTTTTTAGGGGGATGTTGTGTTCCACGGCATGCGTGCACGGCAGAACATCTCCCTTTAAATGGAAAATCCGCTCGTATCGGTTGACGATTTTCAGAAGTTCGTCTCGCTCTTCGCTGTTGAGGTGACTCAGGCTGAGCTCCTGTTTCAGCCGCTCCAGTCGTTGGGCCCCCCTTTCCACCTGCACCGAGCTTACGAGCAGTGCCTTGGCGTTTGCGTCGAGCTCGGCCTCGGTTATCTCGACCGGCTCAAGTGTCACGGTCGGCCGCTCTATCACCACCTCGTGCTCGGTAGTATTAGCGAGGCTCACCACACAGCTATTTCCTCGTGGCTGTGTGTAACACGCGCCGAGTATTACGCCTTTGCTCACCTCCGTGCGCGAGACTAAACCGACGTATTTACTCGTCGTCGCGACGTAGGCTATTTTTTCCGAGCGAGGCGCGATCGTTAGCTTCGAGCGTCCGTCTATTAGCGGCATGCTGTGGCCGAATAATTTAAAGGTTTCGCCGCTGAGGATGTCGGCCTTGTGTTTTTTAATGAAATCCATCCCCAGCAGCCCGTGCACAGCCAACGGCACGTCGTCCGGCACGACGTAAAAACAATGCTGCACGGAAACTCGCGGTGTTTTCAGCGTGATCTCGGCGTTGCAGAGAGGAGAAAATTTACTTCCCCCTGCCCCTTGCAACTCGGCGTCGCTGCCCGCGATTCGCCCATCGGCTTCAGGCAGCTGTACTTGACGATACTGCACTGGGCTCCGGTGTCAGCCTTGAGGGTCAAGAGCCCGCGAGCGGCAGTAGAGCAAACGATATCGAAGTCGGCGGCGGTGTCGCCCGCCGTATCGCTCGCGGCCGGGAGCGTTATCCGCAATACCCGCAGCGTCCCCCTCTCGGCCGCGGCCGTCTCGCTCCGGCCTTGCGCTACGTGCCGGACGGCCAGTGTGTTGACCTGCAGGGTGCAAAGCGTACGCGCAGCCCCGCTGCTGACGTTGCTCTTGGCGGCCATGCTGGATGCCTGAGGCTTATCGTTCCCCGCCGGCTGATTACTCGCCGCTTTGTTTTGCTGCTGCGGTCCTTGACCGTTTTCCTTCTTCTTCTTCAGCCTCTTCCGGCATTCCTGCCAGGTGTGGCCCTTTATTTTGCAGTACGTGCAGACGATGTCCACCTGGTTAATTTTCTTGTCGTTTGGACCGGCCATTGGCAGGCTCACGCGGCCCGATTTCCGCGTGCAGTCCCGGGCCAGGTGCCCCGCATTTCCGCAGTTGTAGCAGGTTTATGCCCCCTGCGCCGGAGCTGCTGTTGACCGCCGGTTTTTGTGCCCCTGCCCCGCGGTGCCGCCTTTCGGCTGCACCATGTTGCTGATTTCGATCGCCCCGGCTATTGATTCGTACAGCGTGGCGAAATTTCGCGAGCGGACGAGAATTTGGACCTGCCCGTGCAGGCCATTCTCGAAATTCGCCTGGCCGCACTTCCGCGTGACTTCTTCGATTGTCAGCGCGTCGCGCTCGGACGAGACGACACCGCAGAGTTTCTCGATCACCTCGATCGTGAGTTTCTCTGTCCGGGCCACGTACGCGGCGATGTCTTCGCCCTGACCCTGGCGGAGGGCGTTAAACTCCAACTGTAGGGCTGCCAGGGACTTGCGCTGCCCGTACAGGGATTCTAATTCGGTTTTGAGCTCACTCACCGAATTTATGGTCTTGTGCTTGAGCTCACGGGTGGCTTGGCCACCGATTTTGCTGCTCAACACGAGCTTAAGCAATATTCCGTGCCTGCTGGGAGAGACCATCTCGAATACGGTCTCACAGCTGGTAATGAAGCCGTCGAGCTCCGTGGGTTGGCTACCATCGAAGGTCTTGATATTCTTCAAGGCCAAACCCAAATCGAGAGTGTCCGCGTCCCGTCTCGGGGGGTAGTTGGGCGCGTCCGGATGATAGCCGTGCGGCGGCTCTCAGCCGTTCTGGGCCGGGGAACCCCGCGAGTTCCTGTTCGGCGGGACCGGCAGATTTCCCGAAGCGCCCGGCGGATTTCCCCCAGCCGCGAGGGAGGGTCCTCCCATTTTCCCCTTTAGAGCTTGCAGCTCGCACGTGAGGGTTGCAACCTGCTCCTGCAGACGGCAGATGAGGTCTATCTCATCGCCCCCAACCCCTGCAGGGCCTGCGCCACCCTCCTCCGCGCGCTTGCCCGGGGATCATCCTCCCGAACCCTCGATCGTTTTTCCCGGATCCGCCTCTCCTCCATCGTCTCCAAACGGTAGCTGTCGTCTCCGCCGTCCTCCGACCGACCCGACCCTTGAGGGGAGGGCCCCGCAGCGCCCCCAGCCGCGACCGGTTGGTGGCGTCCAGCTGGGCGCGGAGTTCCTCAATGCCCCGATCCACCATCGCGTCGGTCACGCGTCGCGACGCTGAATGGCGCGCGCAAGCTAGCAGCTAGCGCTGCTTCTGTGGCCGCTGGTAGTCGCCCGGTCGGCGAGTTTTCCTGCAGGGCCCGCCGGGTCCGGAAGGTGATATCGTGGACGGCGGCCTCTAACCCGGTGGTCGGAGTAACGGGCTCAGCCGGCAAGGTCGAGTCCTCGGAATTCGCCCTCCTCTTTCGCAACGAGGCACGACCTCCGGGCATGTGTTGGCCCCCCGGGACTACCCGCGCTTCCCCTCGCGTTTATTTTATTTTTTGTTTTAATTATGTTGGACAGTGGTTGGTGTTAGCCTGGCCTCCTGTCTTTCGCGAATTAATACCGTGAATCCGCGTAAGTTGCTACAAACTTATTTGGATTCACGAGTAAGGGTCTCGATTTTTCTTAGCGAGAGATCTGGGCTCGCGGGCTCAGTCCCACGGGTTTACGCGATTTCTTTTCTTTTTTTTTTAGTTCGAGAAAATTGTTGGCTCTGGTTTTTTTTAAAGGCTAGCACATGCACTCAGTAATCGCCACTTACAGTATCAGCATCCTTGCCATGGCGCTGTTGGTCGTCAGGGCTGTCGTCCTCGGTGCCGTGTTG
This sequence comes from Pimpla rufipes, assembly GCA_963932165.1. Classification (NCBI taxonomy): domain Eukaryota; kingdom Metazoa; phylum Arthropoda; class Insecta; order Hymenoptera; family Ichneumonidae; genus Pimpla; species Pimpla rufipes. Next base: position 12,957,621 of record OZ010630.1, read on the forward strand.
GCCTGGACGTTGACCCCTGGCTGCGGCGTCTGGATTTCCTTGGTCGGCCCGATCGTCCTCTCCGGCGCGGTCGACCCTTTGGCTTTATCCTCGTCCGTCGGTAGCTCTCGTCGCCGGCGGTCCTCGGCCAACGAGCGTATCGGTCGCGTCCTCCTGGTCGCGCTCCCGATCGTCTGACGATCTGACGACTGCGTGTCAGACCGCACCAGGTCCTTTGCCCCAACGTCTGCGTGTCGGGTTTGACTCTGGGTTTTTTCGTGCGAGGGAAATGTGGCCCCCCGACACGAGATCTTTCGCCTCAAGATTGTCTTCGTGGCGTGTCCGGTTCGCTTACGGCAGATCCCACCGCTGCCACCAAAATGTTGTGCCCGGCGACTCGGTAAGTGATCAGGTTACGAGTCGAAGGGTAATTGTTTGTTTTATCGGGATCGTTTGCTGATTAAAGAGTTGGACTCACGCGAACTCGGGTTTACCTTAAAGACAATTTATTTGAAGAAAATATATTTCTGATTTACGTTACAGTTTGTTATTTCCAGTTACTTGTTTCTATTTGTTTTACAACGTGAGGGTACCCGAGTCTAAGACGAGCCTGACTGCTCGGCTCCGAGTCTGTCTCTAGACTGCCGGTGAATTGCAGTGGATCACTGCGATTCACCGAAAATCGGTGCGTAAGCATTTCGTGCCAATTCGCTCGATTTCGACATCGGCGAATTCCGGCACGCGCTCGAACGTTCACCCCGACCGGGCGTTCGATTTAAGCAATGGAAATTTCACCATGGCCTCGTAATATAATTGAAATATTTCGGGGTGCAACATTACTAAAAGATATAAACCCGAGGTACAATAAAAGTTGTTTACAATGCGAAAAGCTGTTAACAGAAATGGCGACGATCACGAAAGTAAAATGAAATGGTTGTAGTAAACCAATAGTTAAGAACTATTTTGAATGCCAAAAGTGTATGAGATTCCATCAAAGCTGCGCGGGTTCGCATGAAGTGTATAATGAGAATAACGAACTCGTTAAATGTACCGGCAAAATCGAAGAGAGAATGAGGCTGAACAGCGCCGGAGAGAGGGGAAATGATAGAAAAGCGGAAAGACTATGGGAAGAATTGACAGAGGGAGAACTAGAGGAGACGGAAATGACGTTAGGTGAAAAAATCGATTATATGTTAGAAGGAGTAGATAATATTATTAGTAAACAGGAGGAACACGGTAAAATAAAAGAGGAGTTAGAAAACATTGTAAAAGAGGAAGTAAAAAAAATTCGGGAAACGTTAGCAAATGAAATGAATAAAAAGACGATCGAAATAGTGCAAGTCATAACAAAAATGATACGCGAAGAAGTAGACAAAGAGATAACAAAACTAAAAGAGGAGCTTAATGGCGCAAAAACGAAACTCGACATTCTATTTAGCAACAGTACGGGACAAACAGTTGAGGCGTCAAGGGTGGAAATGGAAGATAGTAATATAGTAATAGTACACAATGGAGACTCCTACGCGGCTATGGCGAAAAGATTCGAAACGACGGAAATTATAGTAGAACCACTGACCGAACAGACGAGTGAAAAAACGGCGAAAATGATAAAAAAACAAAATTGATATTAAAACATTAGGAGTGGGGGTAAATAAAATCAAGTACGGCATGAAAGGAAAAGTAATATTGGATTGCGAAAAAAACAGCGATAGGGAAACACTAAGCGAAGCGTTGAAACAAAACATCGGACAGGAATGTCAAATAAGGACATCGAGTAAAAAACTCCCCAAGGTCAAGATTATAGGCATCGACGAAGACATGGACGAAATCGGAGATGAGGAAATTCTCCGCACAATAATCGAACGAAATGAAAGTATCGCGGATGATGAGACGCTACATCTGACGATGGTCAATAGAAGTTGGAATAGGAAGGGGGAATTAAACGTAATCTTAGAAGCGGATTCAAAACCCCACAAAGCGCTCGTGGAGAATAAAAAAATTAAGATAGGATGGAAAAAATGCAGAGTATTTGATTACGTCAGCGTAATCCAGTGTTTCAACTGCTGGGATTACAATCATTTCGCAAAAGATTGTCAAAACGAGAAAGTATGTAGAATATGCGCAGGGAAACATGATGAAGAAAATTGCAAGGCGGAAACCACAAAATGTTGTAACTGTGTGTACATGCCAAGAAAATATAAAGTGGCAGGGATGTGGACTGAGCACGAGGCGAATGACAGACGATGCGAGTCGCACCAGCGGATGGTCTCTCGAGCTCAGAGAAACATACTTTATCACAGTGATTAGCAATTACCAAAAGCCCGAGAAGACATACGAAAGCGAAATTCTGATAGTTAATCATCGATTTTACTACTAAATGCTCAAGGATTTTTAAAAAATAAAGAAGAAATTGGAAAATTAGTAAATAAATTAAAACCGAAAATAGTATGCCTGACAGAAACACATATAACTGACGATGTAGCGGATTTTGAAATAAGTTTAGAAAATTATAAAGTAGTAAGAACAAATACAGAAAACAGCAGAACCGGTGGGGTACTTACATATATATATCAGGGAATACGGTATAGAGTATTAGATACGTAAAATGTGGAAAACAATTATTGGACAAATGTAATACAATTAATGGGAAGTTATGAAGGAACAACAATATGCAATGTGTATCACTCGCCGAGCGAGAGTGACGGTCGGTTTATTGAACAAATAGTGAGTGAATGTGAAGAATTAACGGAAAACACGGAAACCTGATAAAGGTAATGTCTTCGAAGGAGTGCAATATTACGATACTGAAAAAATAGCTCATAAATTTAATAGTTTTTTTATTGATAGCCTGGAGAATATCGTAAGAGACATAGAAGTGGAAACGGTAGTGGAAATTTACGAACAACGAGGCGATTGTAAATAAGAACAATTTCAAGAAGTCACGTATAACGAATTAAATGAGATTATCAAAGCACTGTATAAAAAAGTTGCAAAGTAGAACTTTGCACATTGCTTCCTCATTAATTTTCGTTTTTCACAAAGCCACCTCTATGAAGAAGCTTGTTTATTTAACATTTTGGCTTCCTCATAGAGGAAGCTTTGTGAAAAACGAAAATTAATGCGGAAGCAATGTGCAAAGTTCTACTTTGCAACTTTTTTTTATTTGAACAAAAGAAAAATCCGTCACAAACACCGTTACATCTCATTTTCATTAGATACAAAGTTTTATCTTACTTTCTTAACTTTTGCGTAAGTTATCGCGAAAATCTAAATTTTTTGAAAAATTAAAAATGGTGTAAAATCCGAACGACTTTACCGATCATCACCAAATTTCGTATGTAGCAGGGCTGTATGTTGTTTTTCCACTATTCAACAATTCGAATCATTTGTTAAAATTCGACGTGATTTAGAGCTAAATTTTTTTTTTCGAAAATTTCAAAATTGTATAAAATCTGAATCGCTTTACCGATTTTGTCGAAATTCAATACCATACAACATTGAACGTATCTTCCATTATGAAGAACTATTTAGCCAAATCGTCGAACTTTTGCGAAAGTTAGAGCGACCACGCCCTTTTTTCAACAAATTAAAAACTACATAAAATCTTAATGACTATATATATGTTATCAAAAATCTCGCCATTGGAAGAGGGGCATCTACTCTACTTGCGTGCCAAATTTGAGCCAGATCGCTCGAACGGTTTCTGAGTGAGAGGCGATTGAATTTTCGAGGCCCAGCACACACACACACACACACACACACACACACACACACACATACATACGGACATTTTTTCTAAACCACTTTTCTCGACATTTTAGGTGATTCTAAGCATACTGGCATGAAAATCTCGAAAAAAAAAAAATTTCATGAAAACAAAGCTTCCTCTATGAGGAAGCAAAAAAGGGGGTGAAAGATGATATATCAGTAGAGACATTTAAATTAGTATGGGAAAAAATACTAACGTAGTATTGGATCTAATTTATAAAGTAATGCAAGGAGAGGTAGTACCAAATAACTAGAAGAATTCAGTCATTAAACCAATACCGAAAGTAAGTGGAACAAATAAGGCGGAAGAATATAGGCCCATAAATACGCTCCCTATATACGAGAAAGTGTGTGAATTAGCTGTAAAAAATCAACTGTTACAGTACCAGGACTCAAATAACATCCTCTTAGTGAACAATCAGGTTTCCGTAAAGGAAACTCATGCAAGACACACTAATAGAATGGAGGGAAAAGTTAGATAAAAGTGAGATAATTTGAGTAGTATTTATAGATTTCAATCAGGCATTCGAGACGATTGATAGGGAAATCATGATTGATAAGATGAAGATATATGGTGTACAAGACAAAGTGTTATACTGGTTTACATCATACTTAGAAAACAGAACCCAACAAGTACATTATGAGCAAGATATATCGAGTAAAATGTCTGTGAAGTATGGGGTACCACAAGGGTCGGTATTAGGCCCAATATTATTTATATTGTATATAAATGATGTGGTAAAACAAATAGCAAAAAATGAATGTAAATGCAATCTCTTTGCAGACGATATGATTATTTATACGTGTAGTGATAATATAATAGATATAGAAAAGAAATTAAATAGAAACCTTAAGACGTTAACTATTTGGATGAAAAGAAATTCCTTAAAAGTAAACAGCAAAAAAACAGTATTTATGCCGATACACGATCCACGGAAGTTGAACATCAGTGGGCGGTGCAATATAAAAATTGGAGAAACCCGTATAAGCGAAGTGAAGTAAACAAAATACCTAGGAGTAATTGTTGATGATAATTTGCTATTTGAGAATCATGTGCGGTATGTAGGCAAAAAGGTTGCCAAAAAGACAAGCTTCCTAAACCGTATTAAAAAATGGATGACACCGTACAGCAGGGTAATAATGTATAGAACGTTAATTGGGCCGCATTATGATTATTTTAGCACAGTAATGTTAAATTGTAACAAACACTGCGCTGAAATGTTGCAAAGAACTCAGAATAGGGCAATGCGGGCCGTACTCATGGTAAATAGATATACGCCAATAAAAGAAAAGTTAGACGTTCTCGGATTTATGAGTGTAAACCAACGATTGCAATATAATGTATGTATGATGGTGTATAAAATGCGAAATGGGCTTGTCCCTGGCTACCTATCGGGAGCTTTGCAGACGGTAAATGAACGACACCAATATAATACGAGAAGTAAAAATAATATAATTGTAGAACGGACACGAACAAAAACCGCCGAGAAATCGCATATGTATCGGGGTTTCCAAATGTTCATTGTACTACCGGCTGAATTAAAAGAGGAAGAAAGATTGGATAGATTCAAAAGAGGATTAACTGAGTATGTAAAGAAGATGTAATGTAGTGTAAATTAAGAAAGTGAAGTAGAGAATAAGAACATAGATTAAGTGATGTAATGTTGTAAAGCTTTAAGTAGCTTAAAGCTAAATAAACACATTGATTGATTGAACTCTCTCTCTCTCTCTCTCTCTCTCTCTCTCTCTCTCTCTCTCTCTCTCTCTCCCCCCCCCCCCCCCCCCCTCGCTCCCCATCTCTAGGATTGGCACTCCTTTTGCTGGAGCTTATAACTGCGTTATGAACGCCGTTTTCTTATCTTTTGTGGAAGTTATAGCAAAAATCGACATTATCCATACAACATTAAACGTATCTCCAATTATGAAGAACTATTTAGCTAAATCGGTGAACTTTTATGAAAGTTAGAGTGAGGAGGCCCTTTTTTCAACAAATTAAAAACTACATAACATTTTAACTACTATATAGAGAGGCGATTGAATTTTCGAAGCTGCACATACACAAAAACATACGGACATTTTTTTCTAGAGCACTTTTCTCGACGTTTTAGGTGATTCTAAGTATACTGACATTAAGATCTCGAAAAAAATCATGAAAACAAAGCTTCCTCTATGAGGATGCAAAAATAAAAAATGTTATATTTATATTTATGTTTTATTATCTTGTTTCAGGTGCCATGTCATGTGAATTTGAGCACCTGTCGCCGCGCGTGCAGATAGCACAGGTGTATAATATCGAGCTCCCATCAACGACCACCGTCAACAGCCTCGATGGCTCTGATAAATCAGAGTCCGATGACTCGGGCTCAGATGTTTAAGATTAATATTAGATGCAAGCCTTTTTAATTGTAATTTTGAGTTTTGATATTTTTTGGTAATTAATATTAATGTTATCAATAGTTTTTAGTTTTTAGATACAAATTTTTGTATTTTACATGAACAAAGATCACATATAAAAATAAAATAACAATTAACAAAACTGATATATATATATATATATATATATATGCAAAGAACGCTCCAACCGTCGCGAACAATGCGTTACTCATCCATCCTTATCTTAGGTCTAGCAATAACATACTCGCTTCGCTCCTGCATGCTCAGTAAAAAAACTTGCAAAGCAGAACCTTGCAAATTGCTTCCCAGTATTTTACACTTTTAACGAAGCTGCTTCTATGAGGAAGTATGTAAGATACTGAGGAAGTAATTTGCAAGGTTCTACTTTGCAGGTTTGTCGGCTGTTTTTAAAAAAATTTAAGATTTTAACCGCTGAACCGATTTGTCTCAAATTTGTACCCAACCATTGTTTCATGATAGACAATGTGTGGGTCAAACTAGAACCCGGTACCTCGTAATTTGCACAATCCAGCGCAAGCACGATATTTTTCAAAATATTCAAAACGCCATAAAATTTGAACGGCTGGACAAATCAGCGTCAAATTTGTACTCAAACCGTGGTCCATGGTTGTCCATATGTGAACCAAATTTGAAATAATTCTGCAACCATTTTTTTCTTTTCGTGTCGGCTTTTTTTGTTTTTCATGCAGATAAATCGAAATATACCGATATAATGACCGTTTCCTTAATGAAATTCATCATCAATAATCAATAAACGTAATGACACAATTGATATCGCAATCAGTTGTCTCATAATTTACATGAACTGAAGTACTTACAGGCATTTGAAAAAATGAAATTGCAATATCATTAGAACCAGTTTATCGATTCTCGCCAAAGTTGGTACAGATCATGGTTTGATGGCAATCCATTTGCTTACAATATTGCAGCTTGATATCTCTCAATTTGCGTAAGTTATAGCATGAAAACGATTTTTTCCAAATTTTCAAATGCTGTAAAATCTGAATTTCCTAATCGATTCGTGTCAACTACAATCTTATACAGTATTGTATGAAAGCCAACGTGCGTGCCAAATTTGAATAACATTCTTAGGAAATTATGGCAGTTATCGTGTACACACGCACACGCACACGCACACGTGTTATGCCCGACACAGGGAAACTGCGAGAGCAAGAATTATTTAATATTTTTAGGGAACCATTAAACCGCTTGGCGCAACTGTTATTTGTCTAGGCTTGGAGTTCCGGGTGACAGAAAGAAGGTTCGGAGACGTTTCTCGATAGCTCGTGTTTATTCGTAGAAAAGTGGAACAGTCTGTCGTGGATGTTATAGGATAATTCGTGTTTACAATAGTAAAAGATTTCATATTAGTTTACGGTTTGATGAGTTTAGTATTCGGAGTCCTTCCGTCCGCGCCGGTACTGATCTTCCGCACTCGCGAAGATTCACAAAACGCACACGGCGGTGTCTTCCCGTCCCTCGGGTGGGAAGGCTTGGCAACACGGGCCAGAGGCACGATAACACTTCGCGAGTGGTGGAGGCAGGACCGATGACTTCGACGAGAAACTCTTGAGAGAGAGCTCCTGTCGGGCGTAGCGTTTCGAAGAGACTGACTATTTTTTAAGTCTCCGCGATATCAGTCGATAGGTCGATGGGTCGATGCACGCGGAAGTTAATTGCTGACGCCGTCATCCTGTCTCGCACCTCGCGAACCGTTCCGCAATACCGCGCGGCCCGCTCGCGGCTGGCGCGCGTTTCGCAATAGCGCGTGGCCTGCACAGCGTTCGTCGCGGCGGGCATCGAAAAGTTCGTTGCCCGTCCGGAATTTGGGAATTGAGCAAGACGCTCGTTGGGATATAACACCCCCACCGTCAGATTGAAGCTCGGGGATATAGTCTCCGAGGTTCAACATGACGAAGGAATGCAGGGAAAAAAACAAAGAGCAACGATCCTGAAGACTCGAGAAAAATTCCGTTGGACTGCTGGCGAGGCGCTTTTGCGTTACAAGTGGCGCGGTCCTATTCTAAATTTCCCCTAATCATTAGATACAAGATATATTCGACTCGGTTATTAATTGAACATCTTTCCCTAAATTTCTCGTGGGCCTATCTATCCCGGCTAGCCATTACGTCACCAGGGTCACAGTTGGGGCTGGGGCTGTGGCGGTAGCGCTGGCAGTGCCGGCGCAACGCGATAGTGCTCTGCAGGCTGGATGGATAACTGCGGTGGGGCGCGTATTTCCAGCGGGAAGCTGATGCTCGGAGGTGCTGTTCTCTCCTCGATGACAGGCTCTCGGTAGTGCGGCCGGCGACGTCGGCAACCGCCCAGAATTATTCCGGGGAGGCCACCGTGGAAAGCGTACAGCATCAGGCCCGCCACCGTGGCAAGCGAGAGTCCGAGACCGCTGAATGCCCAGGTCCCCGTGCGGTGATACCACCTCGTAGCTCTTTGGTCCTCGGCGAGTCGGTCAAGATGCGTCTCGATGGCGACAAGACTCACATCGGCCTGATGCAGTTGGCCTCCCAGTGAGGGAATGCGTGCCGCCAGGATCAGCGGGTCGAGATCTTTTCGTACGTTTCAGCTACCGGGAAGGACAGCTCGCTGATGTTGAGCACCGCCGTCGGCTGGTGCACACGGTCAATGGACGACGGTATGACGCTAGTCGGCGGAAGTATGACGTGTTAGGAATAGCCAGTACAGCCGGGATTCAGCTGGATAATTCCCGTGTCCTCGACTACGACTGTCGCGGAGGTGCCGTCACGGCACTGGATGCGCATGGTTTCGCTCGCCTCCAACGAGTAGAGCAATCCGTGCGTATGCTCCAGGAACGTCCATTGGGCCTGGTGATTTCGTGCTATGCGGATGTCGCATTTCCGAAGGGCGTTGTTCGTCGGAAAGACGAGTAGACGCGCCTCGCATGCGTCGTCGTCGTGGACATCCCTCAGAGCCGCGTGCTAAGGGCACGCGTAGCTGCTGGGCAGATGGTAGCACTTCTTCAGGTAGGGGTCGTCGAAGGTGAACTATTTCCCCTGCTCATTTTACCATGCCAGATAGGGTTGCCTCGGTTGTACGTACGCGGTGCCCCTCGTGGTGCTGTTGAAGGTTTGAGCACGAAGGCAAGGGTACAGACGATGCAGTTGGAATGGCTTGGCCTTGAGCAAAAGCAAGGTGATGCTCACGAGAAGTCGCCCATCCTGGTATCTGGTGGATATGCGGCTGAGGGAGGAGAGGTCGGCTGCCCGTAGGTCGGTCATGGTGACTGGAAACTCCAGGGACGCTGTTGACTCCCTGACGTGGTTTGCGGCAGTGGCGAGCTGCTCGATGGAGAGCAGATCCGGGTGCAGAATCCCAAGCCGCGCGTTTCGGATAGCGTCCACGAAGCGTTGCAGTGTCCCGATGTACCCGTCGGCAGTGTCGATCATGTTGGCCGACAGACTGAGGAGGTGGGTAGTGTAATTGAGACGGTGTATGTCCTCGCGCTCCCATCGCAGAGTCCGTTGCACGTCCACGGTGGCATTGGCGAGGCGCCTTATCTCGGAGTCCAGAAGATGCACCTCCACGCCGATTTGGTTGATCGCGCCTCGGATGATGTGCGTCGTATTCTTCACAAGGTGCGTTAGATCCTGGCCTTTCCTTTCAAGATCCGCGATCTCCTGACCGTAGCGCTCGGCGTCCTCCTCCGTGAGAGTCCCGAAAAGGGCATGCAAGATCGTGCCCACAAAGCCCAGGGGTGCTCCTCGACTCTTCTGCGCCCTAGTGCTTTCCTCGCTTCCTCGAAACCGAATGAATCCTCGCTTCCCGGTTGCGGAGTCGCGTCTCCGGTAGCGGACTGCGGCATTGGCTTGGACTCAGAAGCGATGCACATTCGTACAGAATGTACTGCACCTGCCCGATTCCCCATGGCTGACGGGCGAGGTGTCACTCGAGGCCAAGGTACGCGACAATCTTCCAGTCGGTGGTCGTCACACGGATGTCGAGCAGCCGCTCGTAAAAGATCCCGCGGTGGTCTGGCATTGGACGCATCTGGTAGCCTGGGGACCCGGCAGCAGTACGCGCCAAACAGATGACCAAGACCACGACCGGCACGCGCTGCATCACGATGTTTCGTCTACCTGCAACAAACAACTCGTCGTGGCGATTACTAATTGGCCATCTTTATTTTATTAGGGTGTTTAGTTTCGAGCTTGCCGGTTCGGTTGAAATAGGTCACATTGCCCTTGTCCGTGACGTCAGCGACCTCGTAAGGACCGTGGTATTGGGGGCTAAATTTCCCCTTTTGCGGTTCTTGGAGCACGTATATGTCGTCTCCTATCTCGAATTTTACCGGGTTCGCGCCGCGATCGTACTGTTGCTTAGAGCGCACCTTGGCCGATACGAGGTTACCCACCGCGACCTGACGGATCTCCTCCAGTCTCGTCACCAGATCGATCATGTACTGATTGTATGTCTCGACTTTCTCGACAAGCGGAAACGCAGAGATAGGTCGAGAGATTTTCCCGTACATTAGCTCGTAAGGGGTGAAGTTAGTTCCCGAGTGAATCGACGTATTATACGCGCGCATAGCGAAGGGCAGCAACTCATCCCAGTCGTCGAAGCGTGAAAGAAAAGCCTTCAGGTATTCTGCCAGCACGATGTGGCTGCGCTCGAGAGAGCCATTCGTCTGCGGGCAATACGCAGACGTGGTGATGGTCTTAACCCTGAAAATCTCTGCGAGCAGCTGGAAGAGCTTGCTGGTAAAACAGGCTCCGCGGTCGGTGAGAATTGACCTCGGAGGACCGTAAAGGGCAATCCAGCTTCTAGCGAATTCCAAAGCGACAGTTTCGGCCTTGATGTTTGGCACGGGGACGGCGGCACAGAATTTCGAAAAGTTATCCTGCATGGTGAGGATTTATCGATTGCCGCGAGGTATGATGTTCAAGGGCCCGACAGCATCGATCGCGATCTTCTCGAAAATGCCGCAGGGCGTGTCGGTTATCTGCATGGGCTGACCGGTGTTGATGCGCGCCAGCTTCTGCTCCTGACAGATCTTGCAATGACGCACGTACTCCTCCACCTGCTGCTTCATTCCATTCCACTTGAAACTCTCCTGCAGCCGCCGGTAGGTCTTGGTGATGCCCTTGTGACCCCCTGCCGCACTCTCGTGAGCTTCACGCAGAATTTCGAGACGCTGGCTCAACAGCGGCTCGTTCTCGACCAGGCCGTTACACACGGTGACGGTCACTGGGACGTGCTTGAAGATGGTTTCCAACATCTGCTTGAGAATGTAGTTCGGGATATCGTCGTGTCCGTCGCCCCGCTTGGAAATTCGGATGGAGGGAATACGGTGGCGACGAACTGCCTCGCGAAGGGAGCGCAACCCCAAAACTAAGTCCTCGGGTGTCGCCTGATCGTGATGCCGTTCCTTCAGGGCGATGCTGAGAGTCTTGGTTCAACCCTTCGGTGAGACGGCGACGTCACCTCTCTTCAGATGGCTGGCCTTCAGCGAATCAGAATCAACATGCCCCAGCTCGACCAATAGGGCTGGTGATTTCGCAGTCGGCGCTGATGAAATGTGCCACGTCGCCGCTCTCGTAGGTCAGCGACTCCCGGCTCTGCCGCACAATACACCCCTCGGGCTCTCCGGTAGCCGGATCACCAGGAGGCTCCGTTGACGTAGCCTCGTCGCTACTGGAATCGCGGTCGATGTAGGGAGCTTGAGCTGCCGGTGCCTCGTCGCACATTGGGCGACCACCGTAAGGGATAGCCCTTATCGCAGGTTTCCTCGGAATGACGGCGTTCGCGGTCTCGGAGCCCTGGGGTTCCGGAATCTCCGAGCTCTTAGGGCCAGGGCATGGGCTGGATCTTGCCAGAGGTCGTTGATCTCCTGCTGACGGTATCGATGGTAGATCCCTCCGGACCGACGTCACGAATTGATTCCTGCTTCTTCAGGACTTCACTCAGATCCTGAAAAACATTGCTGGCCAATACCAATCAACTCTGCCAGGTCATTGGCAGAGGATTGCTCTTCATCCGGCGGAACCGGCTCAGGTTCACCTGTTGCGCCCGGCGCATCCTCAACTTGATGAACGCGCAGGGACTCGTCGAATTGTGAGAAAGACTTCTCCAGATCCTCCTGGAAGCCCGTGCTATCCGTCTTCGGCTGCGGCTTCATCATCGGTTCGTGCTTCTCCGGTGTCAGTGTCTGCTCGGCCGGTGCATCGGCCTCGCAGTCACTGGACTCCTGAGAAGCAATCTCGACAATGGTTACCTCAAGCTTCTGAGGCGGCGGTTCCGCAGCAGGTTTCGGACGAAGCGGCTCCACGGCCGGGGTTTCGCTGGACCCGAAAACATCTTCCTCACCATCCTTGGCAGCCTCTACAGCTGGCTCGGGCAACATGCTTCGGTGGCTCACGCGAATAGGTGGAACCTGCTCGGTGGACGATTCGTCAGTATCGGGCTCCTTGTACGTCACCCTCATCGTCGATGGTCTTACCTCCTCGCGGCGTCTAACCCTCGCCCCGATGGTGCTCGCATCTGCCCTCTTCTTGTCAGATGGACCTGCCGCGCCCGCAGATGGTCCACCGGCGCTCTGGTTGCGAGATCTGGGTCTTGCTAGAATCCCTGATGGTGGTGCTGCGTGACTGGCGGTTTGAGCGCGGGTAGAGGTGCCCTTGACCACGGGGAACGCAGCAACTACAGCCACGGTCACGACCGGATTGCGAGAGAGAGCATCCGCGTTCTGATTGAGCTTCCCGGGCCGGTACTTGATGGAAAACGTGTAGTTTTCAATTTTTGCTCTCCACCATCCCCTGCGATTCGACTGATCCGTCATGTTGTGCAGCCACGTGAGCACCTGATTGCCCGTGATCAGGGTAAAAAGGCGGCCGTACAGGTACGGCTTAAAGTACCCAATCGCCCAGACGGCGGCGAGACACTCCTTGTCGTTGCTGTGGTACCGAGTTTCGGCAGGCTTTAGCGAGCGAGAAGCGTATGAGATCGGGCGCTCCTGCCCGTCAATGACCTGGCTAAGCACAGCACCGAGTCCCGCGTCCGAAGCATCGGTAGCAAGTACGAAGGGCTGACTGAAATCCGGGTATTGGAGCACTGGCTGCTCGCACAAAGCGGCGCGCAGCGCATCGAAGCTGCTCTGCTCTTTTTCCGTCTATTCGAACTTCCTTCCTTTCTTCAGCAGGTCACTCAGGGGCTTCGCCATCGTGGCGAAGTCTTTAATGAAGCGGCGGTAGTAGTTGGCAATCCGTGAAACTGTCTGACCTCCGTCAAGTTGGTAGGGGGAGGGTACTTCTTCACAGCCTCTAACTTCATCGGATCGGGCCTTACCCCGTCGCTGGAGATAATATGCCCCAAGTAGGTCACGTCCAGCCGAAGGTACTGGCACTTTTCCGTCTGAAGCGTCAAGTTGACCTGCCGGAGCCGCGTCAGTAAATTCCGGACACGGCGGCCGTGCTCCTCGAGTGTCGGTGCATATATGATGATGTCGTCCAGGTAAACGAAGAGTTCTACCCCTTGCAGACCGGACAGAGCCACGTTCATGTGCCGCTGGAACACAGATGGTCCATTGCGTAGCCCGAACGGGAGAACTGTGAACTCGTAATGTCCTTCCGGCGTGGAAAATGCGGTCTTGGGCCGATCCTTAGGGTCCATTTCAATCTGATGAAACCCGCTGGCTAGGTCGAAGATGCTGAAGTACTTGGCGCCTCCGAGCTGGTCCAGAATATCCGTGATGTTCGGCAATGGATATGCATCGGGCAGCGTCTTCTCATTCAGAGCTCTGTAGTCGATGACGACGCGCCACTTCCGGTTTCCGTTGGCGTCTGCGTTCTTCGGCACTATCCACAAGGGCGAGTTGTACGGCGACGAGCTCGCCTGTATCTTCCCATCCTTCAGCAGTTTGTCCATTTGTCGGTTGATTTCCTCCTTGTGCACAACCGGGTAGCGGTATTGGCGCGCATTGATAGGGATGTCGTCAACCGTAGGAATAGTACACCGCATCAGATTCGATCGGCCCAGCTTATCTCCCGGCAAGTTGAAACGGTCGGGAAACGCACCAACCAGCAAGCGTACATGTTCGTCCTCCTCGCTGTTGAGATGGTCCGTGCTGAGTACCGAAAGGATTGCCGAAGCCCGATCCATTCCCGTGACGGCCGCCTCATCGATAGAGTCCGAGTCCGAGATCTCCTCAGGCGGCCCTCGATATTCGAAGGGAATCAGCTCCTGTGATGGAATGGAGATTTCGGCGTCATTCGCTGTGGTGTTGACGGCCATGACGTAGCAGACGCCCTGGTTTCACGCAACTGCGGCTTCGCCTATAAAGATTCCTTCCTCCGTCGTGAGCCGAGGAAGGTATCTCTCCCGAATTGCGGAGTTTCGGATGTTAATTTTTATCGCCTTGCGCGTGCGAGCCGGTACTCGGACTATACTATCGACGCAGATGTCAGTCGATTCCACCCGCGATTCGGCGGCGTCCGGCTTCGGAACGGCGACGACCTCGGCGGCGGCGACGTACCCACCTGCGCGAACCGGTCCATCCCTCGGTACGAACGGAATCGGCCGCGTCGATCGGCTCGCGATGAGCAGAGCGTTGTGGTTATAGGAAATTTCGCCTTTTTCTTGCTCCAAATACTCCTCGCCCAACAGCCCTACACCAGGCACGGGAAGGCTGCCATGGAAAACGTAAAATCTTACGGGCTGCGAGAATACCTCCACGATCGCGGTACCAACGGCCTGTAGCCGCAGCGTCGAGTCGTCGTCGGTAATACCGTGAATCCTCACAAACCCATCCTCGTTGATCGTAATGTCCGGGCGGAGGGCGTTGACCTCGATCATGTTCACCACGGCGCCCGAGTCAGCCAAAAATGTCGGCTTCTTGCTCCTGAAATCGGGAGAATCGACCTCGACGACTGCTTTGGGCTGCCTCGCTATGCCCTGGAAATTAACGGTTACGACTGGAATTTCCCGGCGGACGTTTGACGCGGTTGCTGGCCATCGGTCGCTGGCGCGTCGATCAGGCGACCGGCCTCCTCGTTTAATGACGGCTTCTCGCCGTGGTTGGCCTTCGCGGGAGGGGTCGGATCTCTAAAGCGCAAACCTTTCCGATCTGGTGTTCGCCTGTCGAAAGAACTATCTCCGCGACGATTGCGTTCGCGGGAACCGCTGTCGTCTCGACCCCTGTAGCGCGACTCACGCTGCTGGGGCCGGCACGCGCATTCGCGACACGCGTTGCAAAGAAATCGCTCGGCACCGGCAGTGTAAATTCGCCTCCGCGGCGAGTAACCCCTATCACGGGAAGAGGACCGAAATTCTCCCTCGGAGGAGCTGTCCTGCTGATGAGCGCGACGCGAATCACCCCCGTCTCGAAACGAATTTTCTTTACGCCGAGAACGCGCGCGAGTGCGCTTCTCATCTTTTAACGCGAGCTCCCAGGCCGCTGCCAAGGTCGCTGGGTCACGGCTATGGACGTAAGACCGTATCCCGTCCGGCAGGCCGTCCAAGTAAACGTCGAAGGCTCGAGCCTCGAGTCGCCTCTTGGTCACGGCAGCCTCGTCGACACCGTCGGACTCCTGCACCTCGCTGACGGCCTGACGTATGTACCGATTCAGTCGCGAGTAAAAGTCAGTCCGTGAAACGTCTTCGTCGCTCCTCATGCGAGCCTCCAAAAGTCGGCTACGGTAATATTCGTAATCGTGGTCGGGCGCGAATTTCTCTCGTAAACTTTTCAGGAGAGATTTGACAGTCGCGAAAGGCTTTCCTTCAACGTGGGTTCTGGCCCGGCCGCGGAGACGCCCCAGAATCCCATTAATGAGTCTGGTTTCGGCCCCGTCGGGTAACCCCTGTTGATTACCTTAATTTCCGTTGACGTTGAGAACTGTTGAAGTGCCTTAATTTCCGTCTCAAAATCGGAAAATCGCGGGTTTTTGCCGTCATACGTCGGTACCTTATCTATAGCGTCTTTTACAGTTACGTAGTCCAAATAGGCCGAGCTATCGAGAGGATTAGTGGTTTGGTTTAACGGCGCAGTGTTATTCTCCGTCATTTTGAGATAAAATTTATTGCACTGATTTTCGCGAAAAGAAACGAGAATAACCGGAAATATTTACTTTTCCCAAAGCTGTACTGAAAATTGCGTATTTCCGGAGTTAAATGCGGAAACTGCTGTAATTGTAATTTCTATAATTTTGTAAATTTTCTATTATTATTATTATTATTATTCTTATTTTCTATTTTTCTTTTTTTTCCTTCCTAATTTGCAGCAAAAATGAGACTCCTTTTTCCAAAAACAGGGAAAAAACAAAAATAAAATTTTATTTGCCAGAATAGGCTGAGCAATTGAAAGCCTCGGCAATGTAATAATTACCAGTAAAACAGAATAACAGTGATGGTATCCCACCGCTGCCACCAATTTGTTATGCCCGACTTAGGGAAACTGCGAGGGCAAGAATTATTTAATATTTTTAGGGAACCATTAAACCGCTTGGCGCAACTGTTATTTGTCTAGGCTTGGAGTTTCGGGTGACGGAAAGAAGGTTCAGAGACGTTTCTCGATAGCTCGTGTTTATTCGTAGGAAAGTGGAACAGTGTCGTGGATGTTATAGGATAATTCGGGTTTACAATAGTAAAAGATTAATATTAGCTTACGGTTTGATGAGTTTAGTATTCGGAGTCCTTCCGCCCGCGCCGGTACTGATCTTCCGCACTCGCGAAGATTCACAAAACGCACACCGCGGTGTCTTCCCGTCCCTCGGGTGGGAAAGCTTGGCAACACGGGCCAGAGGCACGATAACACTTCGCGAGGGGTCGAGGCAGGACCGATGACTTCGACGGGAAACTCTTGAGAGAGAGCTCCTGTCGGGCGTAGCGTTTCGAAGAGACTAACTATTTTTTTAGTCTCCGCGATATCAGTCGATAGGTCGATGGGTCGATGCACGCAGAATTTAATTGCTGACGCTGTCATCCTGTCTCGCACCTCGCGAACCGTTCCGCAATACCGCGCGGCCCGCTCGCGGCTGGCACGCGTTTCGCAATAGCGCGTGGACTGCACAGCGTTCGTCGCGGCGGGCATCGAAAAGTTCGTTGCCCGTCCGGAATTTGGGAATTGAGCAAGACGCTCGTTGGGATATAACCAGCGTTGCGAAATTTTTAATGTGAAAATAATGCATTATTTAATAAAAAAAAATGGATAATGGAATTCGAATCCAGTACACATTACTTTTTTAATGAGTAATGGAACAGAGATCCATCACCCATTATTTTTTAAATGTTTAATGGAACAGATATCCATCACCCATTATTTTTTTAATTTTTAATGGAACAGAGATCCAGCAACCATTACTTTTTAATGTTTAATGGAACATAGATGCAGCACCCATTTTTTTTTAAATGTTTAATGGAGCAGCGATGCAGCTCCCATTACTTTTCTAATGTTTAATGGAACAGAGATCCAGCACCCATTTTTTTTTTAATGTTTAATGGAGCAGCGAGGCGGCGCCCATTACTTTTTTAATGTTTAATGGAACAGAAATCCAGCATTCATTATTTTTTAAATTTTTAATGGATCAGTGATATAGCTGCCATTACTTTTTTAATGGATAATGGAGCAGAGATCCAGCACACATTATTTTTTTAATGGAGCAGGTATTCATCACCCATTACTTTTTAAATATGTATATATTTCGATGTCCAGGTTGGCTTCCCCATAGTTTTCGATGTCCAGGTTGGTATCTCCATAGTTTTCGATGTCCAGGTTGGTTTCCCCATAGTTTTCGATGTCCAGGTTGGTATCCCCATAGTTTTCGATGTCCAGGTTGATTTCCCCATGGTTTTCGATGTCCAGGTTGGTTTCCCCATAGTTTTCGATGCCCAGGTTGATTTCCCCATAGTTTACGATGTCCAGGTTGATTTCCCCATGGTTTTCGATGTCCAGGTTGGTTTCCCCATAGTTTTCGATGCCCAGGTTGATTTCCCCATGGTTTTCAATGTCCAGGTTGATTTCCCCATGGTTTTCGATGTCCAGGTTGATTTCCCCATGGTTTTCGATGTCCAGGTTGGTTTCCCCATAGTTTTCGATGTCCAGGTGGATTTCCTCATGGTTTTCGATGTCTAGGTTGGTTTCCCCATAGTTTTCGATGCCCAGGTTGATTTCCCCATGGTTTTCAATGTCCAGGTTGATTTCCCCATGGTTTTCGATGTCCATTTAGATTTTCCCATGGTTTTCGATGTCCAGGTTGGTTTCCCCATGGTTTTCGATGTCTATTTTGATTTCCCCATGGTTTTCGATGTCCACGTTGATTTCCCCATGGTTTTCGATGTCCAGGTTGATTTCCCCATGGTTTTCGATGTCCAGGTTGGTTTCCCTACAGTTTTCGATGTCCAGGTTGGTTTCCCGGTAGTTTTCGATGTCCAGGTTGGTATCGCCATAGTTTTCGATGTCCAGGTTGATTTCCCCATAGTTTTCGATGTCCAGGTTGATTTCCCCATGGTTTTCGATGTCCAGGTTGGTTTCCCTATAGTTTTCGATGTCCAGTTTGGTTTCCCCATAGTTTTCGATGTCCAGGTTGATTTCCCCATGGTTTTCGATGTCCAGGTTGATTTCCCCATGGTTTTCGATGTCCAGGTTGATGTCCCCATGGTTTTCGATTGTCCAGGTTGGTTTCCCCATAGTTTTCGATGTCCAGGTTCGGTTCCCCATAGTTTTCGATGTCCAGGTTGATTTCCCCATGGTTTTCGATGTCCAGGTTCGTTTCCCCATAGTTTTCGATGTCCAGGTTGATTTCGCCATAGTTTTCGATGTTAAGGTTGATTTCCTCATAGTTTTCGTTGTCCAGGTTGGCTTCCCCATAGTTTTCGATGTCAAGGTTGTTTCCCCTATAGTTTTC
Organism: Pimpla rufipes; assembly: GCA_963932165.1. Taxonomy (NCBI): domain Eukaryota; kingdom Metazoa; phylum Arthropoda; class Insecta; order Hymenoptera; family Ichneumonidae; genus Pimpla; species Pimpla rufipes. Next base: position 12,976,652 of record OZ010630.1, read on the forward strand.
GATGCTCACTTTGATTTTCCCATACTTTTCGATGTCCAGGTTGATTTCTCCATAGTTTTCGATGTCCAGGTTGGTTTCCCCATAGTTTTCGATGCCCAGGTTGATTTCCCCATGGTTTTCAATGTCCAGGTTGATTTCCCCATAGTTTTCGATGCACAGGTTGATTTCCCCATAGTTTTCGATGTCCCGGTTGATTTCCCCATGGTTTTCAATGTCCAGGTTGATTTCCCCATGGTTTTCGATGTCCAGGTTGGTTTCCCCATAGTTTTCGATGTCCAGGTTGGTATCCCCATAGTTTTCGATGTCCAGGTTGATTTCCCCATGGTTTTCGATGTCCAGGTTGGTTTCCCCATAGTTTTCGATGCCCAGGTTGATTTCCCCATAGTTTACGATGTCCAGGTTGATTTCCCCATGGTTTTCGATGTCCAGGTTGGTTTCCCCATAGTTTTCGATGCCCAGGTTGATTTCCCCATGGTTTTCAATGTCCAGGTTGATTTCCCCATGGTTTTCGATGTCCAGGTTGATTTCCCCATGGTTTTCGATGTCCAGGTTGGTTTCCCCATAGTTTTCGATGTCCAGGTGGATTTCCTCATGGTTTTCGATGTCTAGGTTGGTTTCCCCATAGTTTTCGATGCCCAGGTTGATTTCCCCATGGTTTTCAATGTCCAGGTTGATTTCCCCATGGTTTTCGATGTCCAGGTTGATTTCCCCATAGTTTTCGATGTCCAGGTTAATTTTCCCATACTTTTCGATGTCTATTTTGATTTCCCCATCGTTTTCGATGTCCAGGTTGATTTCCCCATGGTTTTCGATGTCCAGGTTGGTTTTCCCATAGTTTTCGATGCCCAGGTTGATTTCCCCATAGTTTTCGATGTCCCGGTTGATTTCCCCATGGTTTTCAATGTCCAGGTTGATTTCCCCATGGTTTTCGATGTCCAGGTTGATTTCCCCATGGTTTTCGATGTCCAGGTTGATTTCCCCATGGTTTTCGATGTCCAGGTTGGTTTTTCCATAGTTTTCGATGCCCAGGTTGATTTCCCCATAGTTTTCGATGTCCCGGTTGATTTCCCCATGGTTTTCAATGTCCAGGTTGATTTCCCCATGGTTTTCGATGTCCAGGTTGATTTCCCCATGGTTTTCGATGTCCAGGTTGATTTCCCCATGGTTTTCGATGTCCAGGTTGGTTTCCCTATAGTTTTCGATGTCCAGGTGGATTTCCTCATGGTTTTCGATGTTCAGGTTGATTTCCCCATAGTTTTCGATGTCTACGTTTGTTTCCCCATAGTTTTCGATGTCCAGGTTAATTTTCCCATACTTTTCGATGTCTAGTTTGATTTCCCCATCGTTTTCGATGTCCAGATTGATTTCCCCATGGTTTTCGATGTCCAGGTTGGTTTTCCCATAGTTTTCGATGCCTAGGTTGATTTCCCTATAGTTTTCGATGTCCCGGTTGATTTCCCCATGGTTTTCAATGTCCAGGTTGATTTCCCCATGGTTTTCGATGCCCAGGTTGATTTCCCCATAGTTTACGATGTCCAGGTTGATTTCCCCATGGTTTTCGATGTCCAGGTTGGTTTCCCCATAGTTTTCGATGCCCAGGTTGATTTCCCCATGGTTTTCAATGTCCAGGTTGATTTCCCCATAGTTTTCGATGCACAGGTTGATTTCCCCATAGTTTTCGATGTCCCGGTTGATTTCCCCATGGTTTTCAATGTCCAGGTTGATTTCCCCATGGTTTTCGATGTCCAGGTTCATTTCCCCATGGTTTTCGATGTCCAGGTGGATTTCCTCATGGTTTTCGATGTTCAGGTTGATTTCCGCATACTTTTCGACGTTTAGGTTTGTTTCCCCATAGTTTTCGATGTCCAGGTTAATTTTTCCATACTTTTCGACGTTTAGGTTTGTTTCCCCATAGTTTTCGATGTCCAGGTTAATTTTTCCATACTTTTCGATGTCTATTTCGATTTCCCCATGGTTTTTGATGTCCAGGTTGATTTCCCCATAGTTTTCGATATCCAGGATGGTTTCCCCATAGTTTTCGATGTCCAGGTTGATTTCCCCATGGCTTTCGATGTCCAGGTTGATTTCCCCATAGTTTTCGATGTCCAGGTTGATTTCCCCATAGTTTTCGATGTCCAGGTTGGTTTCCCCATAGTTTTCGATGTCCAGGTTGATTTCAACCTGGTTATCGAAAACTATGGAGAAATCACCCGGTCTATCCCTGTCTAAACCTATCTAACCCCGTCTAACTCTGCGTAACTCTGCCTAACCCGGTCTAACCCTGTCTAATCCTGTCGAACTCTGCCCAACCCTGTTTAACCCAGTCTAACCCTGTCTAACTCTGCCTAACGCTGAATAACCCTGTCTAACACTGTCTAACTGTGTCTAACTCTGCCTAATTCTGTCTAACCCTATGTAACGCTGTCTCACCCTGTCTGTAAAATCAACCTGGTCATCGAGATCTATAGGGAAATCAACCTGGTCATCGAGATCTATGGGGAAATCAACCTAGACATCGAAAACTATGGAGAAATCAACCTGGACATCGAAAAGTATGGGAAAATCAAAGTGAGCATCGAAAACTATAGGGGAAACAACCTTGACATCGAAAACTATGGGGAAGCCAACCTGGACAACGAAAACTATGAGGAAATCAACCTGAACATCGAAAACTATGGCGAAATCAACCTGGACATCGAAAACTATGGGGAAACGAACCTGGACATCGAAAACCATGGGGAAATCAACCTGGACATCGAAAACTATGGGGAACCGAACCTGGACATCGAAAACTATGGGGAAACCAACCTGGACAATCGAAAACCATGGGGACATCAACCTGGACATCGAAAACCATGGGGAAATCAACCTGGACATCGAAAACCATGGGGAAATCAACCTGGACATCGAAAACTATGGGGAAACCAAACTGGACATCGAAAACTATAGGGAAACCAACCTGGACATCGAAAACCATGGGGAAATCAACCTGGACATCGAAAACTATGGGGAAATCAACCTGGACATCGAAAACTATGGCGATACCAACCTGGACATCGAAAACTACCGGGAAACCAACCTGGACATCGAAAACTGTAGGGAAACCAACCTGGACATCGAAAACCATGGGGAAATCAACCTGGACATCGAAAACTATGGGGAAACGAACCTGGACATCGAAAACTATGGGGAAACCAACCTGGACATCGAAAACCATGGGGAAATCAACCTGGACATCGAAAACCATGGGGAAATCAACGTGGACATCGAAAACCATGGGGAAATCAAAATAGACATCGAAAACCATGGGGAAACCAACCTGGACATCGAAAACCATGGGAAAATCTAAATGCACATCGAAAACCATGGGGAAATCAATCTGGACATCGAAATCTATGGGGAAACCAACCTGGACATCGAAAACTACGGGGAAATCAACCTGGACATCGAAAACCATGGGGAAATGAAAATGGACATCGAAAACCATGGGGAAATCAATCTGGACATCGAAAACCATGGGGAAATCAATCTGGACATCGAAAACCATGGGGAAATCAACCTGGACATCGAAAACTATGGGGAAACGAACCTGGACATCGAAAACTATGGGGAAACCAACCTGGACATCGAAAACCATGGGGAAATCAACCTGGACATCGAAAACTACGGGGAAATCAACCTGGACATCGAAAACCATGGGGAAATGAAAATGGACATCGAAAACCATGGGGAAATCAATCTGGACATCGAAAACCATGGGGAAATCAATCTGGACATCGAAAACCATGGGGAAATCAACCTGGACATCGAAAACCATGGGGAAACCAAACTGGACATCGAAAACTATAGGGAAACCAACCTGGACGTCGAAAACCATGGGGAAATCAACCTGGACATCGAAAACCATGGGGAAATCAACCTGGACATCGAAAACCATGGGGAAATCAACCTGGACATCGAAAACTATGGGGAAATCAACCTGGACATCGAAAACTATGGCGATACCAACCTGGACATCGAAAACTACCGGGAAACCAACCTGGACATCGAAAACTGTAGGGAAACCAACCTGGACATCGAAAACTGTAGGGAAACCAACCTGGACATCGAAAACCATGGGGACATCAACCTGGACATCGAAAACCATGGGGAAATCAACCTGGACATCGAAAACCATGGGGAAATCAACCTGGACATCGAAAACCATGGGGAAATCAACCTGGACATCGAAAACCATGGGGAAATCAACCTGGACATCGAAAACTATGGGGAAATCAACCTGGACATCGAAAACTATGGCGATACCAACCTGGACATCGAAAACTACGGGGAAACCAACCTGGACATCGAAAACTGTAGGGAAACCAACCTGGGCATCGAAAACCATGGGGAAATCAACCTGGACATCGTAAACCATGGGGAAATCAACCTGGACATCGAAAACTATGGGGAAATCAACCTGGACATCGAAAACTATGGGGACATCAACCTGGACATCGAAAACTATGTCGATACCAACCTGGACATCGAAATATATACATATTCTAAAAGTAGTGGGTGATGAATTCCTGCTCCATTAAAAAAATAATGTCTGCTGGATCTCTGCTCCATTATCCATTAAAAAAGTAATGGCAGCTGTATCACTGCTCCATTAAAAATTAAAAAAATAATGAGTGCTGGATCTCTGTTCCATTAAACATTTAAAAAATAATGGGTGCTGGATCTCTGTTCCATTAAACATTAAAAAAGTAATGGGAGCTGCATCGCTGCTCCATTAAACATTTAAAAAAAATGGGTGCTGGATCTATGTTCCATTAAACATTAAAAAAGTAATGGTTGCTGGATCTCTGTTCCATTAAAAATTAAAAAAATAATGGGTGATGGATCTCTGTTCCATTAAACATTTAAAAAATAATGGGTGATGGATCTCTGCTCCATTACTCATTAAAAAAGTAATGTGTAGTGGATTCGAATTCCATTATCCATTTTTAAAATAATGGGTTAAAAAAACGGTGATGCATTAAAAAAATAATGCATTGTCCCCAACTCTGGATATAACACACGCACATGCACACGCACACGCACACGCACACGCACACGCACACGCACACGCACACGCACACGCACACGCGCACGCACACGCGCACGCACACGCGCACGCACACGCGCACGCACACGCGCACGCACACGCGCACGCACACGCGCACGCACACGCGCACGCACACGCGCACGCACACGCGCACGCACACGCGCACGCACACGCGCACGCACACGCGCACGCACACGCGCACGCACACGCGCACGCACACGCGCACGCACACGCGCACGCACACGCGCACGCACACGCGCACGCACACGCGCACGCACACGCGCACGCACACGCGCACGCACACGCGCACGCACACGCGCACGCACACGCGCACGCACACGCGCACGCACACGCGCACGCACACGCGCACGCACACGCGCACGCACACGCGCACGCACACGCGCACGCACACGCGCACGCACACGCGCACGCACACGCGCACGCACACGCGCACGCACACGCGCACGCACACGCGCACGCACACGCGCACGCACACGCGCACGCACACGCGCACGCACACGCGCACGCACACGCGCACGCACACGCGCACGCACACACGCACGCACACGCTCACGCGCACGCACACGCACACGTAAACCACTTTTCCCGACGTTTTGGACCATTTTGATTGTACTAACATGAAAATCTAGATTTTTCTAGATTTCAAACTGTCGTCCAAACACACACATCGACACTCATTGTGCAAATAAGCACAATTTCGATGATGCGCGTGTTTTAATAAATGATCTTAGCCTCTCGCAATTCCTGAACAATTGATATAATTTCAGTTGAATGAGATGTGTTGCCCACAGCTTGAGATGCAACAAGTAGATGTAGACGATCTACCAGCTCGCTGGGATCATACCAATAAATATGGTCGAATTTTTGTATCTTTTCGAGCCACCTTATACGCTGCTACGCCTTTGCCCATGCGCGTAGGTCGATTCAATACTTTTGCGATATAAGTTTTTAAATTCCAACTATTATCCATCGTATATCACCATCAGTTTTATACAATTTTTTTATGAGCATTCGTGGCAATAACAATATTCTCATAATTTTGCAAATCATTCAATCTAAGAGCGTCCACATTAGGCACTTTTTGAACAATAGCTCCACTAATCCTACAGTTCTTGGATATTTCATATTTTCCACGTGAATGTACTGAGAGTCAAACGTTATTAGAGAATCGCCAATTATGAGCGTGTCATTGCTGAATATGTGTACTGTAACCGGGATTTTCTATGAACCCAGATCACCTTCGCTCTCGAGTTGTCCGCTGTCCTCAAGGGCGCCAGCCACCAAAAGATGGCCCTTAATAATCTCAACCGATGCGACTCGGCCACTAGCTCGGTTTTCTAACGACAGCGGAACTACTGAAGCGGCATTATCCCACTAGCACAGTACGTTAACGGTAGAGGGGCGGGGCCGAATCACGACAACAATAATAACTCATCAAATAATTAAAAAAATGTTTACCAATTTATTAATAATAATTTGAAATGGAACTGTGATTTACGATTTAATTAACGGTGAATTCTGACTAATAATTCCCATAATAATATCTTCGACATGGGCAATGGATTTTACAAAACGATAACACAATAATTTAAAAATTCCAGTTAAACAAAACAACAATACGGATTTAATCGGTGAGCTCGATTCACAAAATTCTGCAAGGCCAAAACGACAGCCTGCACCCACTTCGGTATCACGTGGCTCGAGACAAATATTCTTCAAAATAAAGTTAAAATAAAACGCTTAATTTTCTCGTCGGACTCGGCTTCGATGGCAATACTAAAACGCCGGGCGTTCCCTTGGAAATCGTACCACCGACACGAACAGCGCGAAGTCCGAGGGACGCGATTACAATAACGAAAAATACACTAATACTAATTTCACACAACTAAACAATAACCCTAGCTCGTCTGCCACATTTAAATTTTCGGTACGACTGGTATTTTATTTGCCGGTGCTTACGGGGTTCGGGAGATGATAATTGTCACGGAAAAATATAATAGTGGTAAATTAAATGAAGCTGATTTTATTCGGTGTTACGGTGCGATCGGAAACTGAATTAAATAATTTATCTAAATGATGTGGATGCGATAGCGAACGGAAAACTAATTTGTAAATGATACAACCGAGATTCTTATCGTCGAAAAATCCTAAAATAATTAAATAATCGTTCTGCACAATTTATAGCTGTCAGAAAAATAATATAATTCGTCAAAAAATAAAATCGGGGTCTTAACTGTCGCAAATAAAATTAATTCCTTAAAAATTCTCACGGAAATTTCGGCTGTTCGGAAAATGTATTAACTGGCTGAAACTGTTTCGGTGAAAGTTCTAGCAACCGGCAAAATTCTGTACGCAACTTAAAAATACTAATGACACTAGTAATAACGGTAATAATGATAGCGATAATAATGAGAATACTGGTACGAAAAATGATAAAGAAACATATAAACGCAAAAGGTTTCAATAATTTATGCGATTAAATCCTACAAAACCCAACGCAAATTATTAATGGCAGACGACAACAATTAAACTAATTAAACTAACTAAAATGGACTCCCCGCGACAGCAGTTACTCTTCCAGGGCCTTACTCTAATAGTTCTCGAACGATTTCACAATTAATGATTGACACGAAATTACTCAAATATAATTTACAAATTAAATATCGACAACAAAATTCGCAGTTCCGTGAAACAACAAAAGAGCCCGACGTAGGGTACTCACGGCCCTCACTGGCGTTTAATCCTGAAGTTCTTTACTGTCCTTTTTCCTGAAGTTCGGCAGCCGATCGGAATTGCACTCTGACACGACAACTTATTTCAAAGAGACACACGTCCGCCGTCGATCGCAGCCTGTCACGAAGAGTGCCGTAGATCGTGGCCCTTCCGATGATCTGGACGAATGATCCCCACTCCAGTGGGCTAATTGCCGAAATTAACCGGCGTGTGCCGATCGTGCTCCCGATTGACCGCCCTTACGTCGCTTCCCCACACCTCGCTGCTGCCTTCCTGACGTCATGAAAATCTGCCCGCGATTTTCGTATTCCCGATCGCTACCAGAGTGTCGATTGACTGAGACACTACCTGGTAATTCCGGCGTAGCTGTTGTTCCCGGATGCAGAAAAATTACGAGAACGCTGACAGCTGAATTGGCCACGCCTCAGCCCACAGTGACGGCGACTCCCAGGGTTTTTAACATGGCCCCGGAGCCGATACTGAAGGTCACCCGGTGGACGGCGACAACGAGGGGTTTCCGTGACCCTCCTTCCGTCCTGAGGCTGCTCCGCGGCATTTAAATGTCACCTCCAAGCGACGAGTCCCACCATCTAACGTGGCAGACTGTGCCCGAGAGTTGGACGAAGCAGTATGCCTCAGCCATGAAGACTGGCTGACGACAGCCCCTCGCCTCAATTTTGGACTTTCACGACGAGGTGGAAGATCACGCCGCGAAATCCAACCTGGGGTTGGCGTCCACTACAACCAGCAGGTGAGGTCCTGACAAAATGATGCCCCTCGGGATCCTCAGTTCCTCAGAGCCGGTGTTCATCCCGGTGACTGGATAACACCCCCGACAGCGACGACGTGGGCGATGAATTTTTCGTAAATTCGTCAAAATAGTACTCAAAATAATTTTCCAATGAGGAGCCGGGAATAAACGAAAAATAACAAAAATTAACGGAGAAAAATAAGCGAAATAACAGCGAAAAATTAACCAAAAAGACTAACTTAAAACTAATTTAAAAATAATTCTTAAATCTAAATGCCCCTGGAAGAGCTCGACAGCGGGCGTGACGGTGTTTTTAGGCCTTAAATCGGGTCTCGACAGCAATTGTAACGGGGGGAAAATTCACCACGTTACAGTACATCAAAAGAAATATCTAAACTCGTCTTTTTATTCGATCGTAATAACTGAAGATACTCGTTTATCCATGGTCATTGTAAAGATGTTTGAGATTCACATCATCCTGCTTGAATAGTACTATAAAATTTGCATTATCACGTGCGAGATGTTTGGCCATACGAGAATACATTTGACAGAGATAAAAACAATAGACAATTTCATGCCTCCCTGTGAAAAAGTAGGCTCTGATATTATCCTGTTTTTCTAACGTCTGTTCATCCATCCCTTTTGCTTAGAGTATTTTTTATTCTCCTTTAACCTCTGGATGGTACGTGTTAAGACAAGTTCATCCCTTCTACTTCTTTCGCCCAAAGTTATGCCCCCACTTAGCAGAATATAAATACTCCCCGGAAATCTGCTGAGTTTATTCCGACAAGAGCGCTGCACCAGTTTACACCGTGTACCAGCGTTTAAAGCATACAAAAATGCCGAACTCAGGGGCTAACGAAACCAACGCATCAGCGGCAGCAAAGCGCCCTCGTGAGCCAGAGTGCGAGAAAACAAGAAAACCGGTAACGCCATTACTGATGGCTACTACATACAGCCTCAACGCATCGCAGAGCAAAATGGTGTCGATTGGCATGAGTTTTGTGGATGATCTCAAGGACGCCATGCCGATTGTAAAGTTCGGTGGACGAAGGAGCTCTGCGATCACCATGAACGAGGATGAGTGGGTGTCATTCAAGAACGAGATGATTGCAGTTGACGCCTGGTTCGACAAAGCCTTAGATCTTTTGTATCTTACGCTGAAGCCATTCGCACAGAAGAAAATATCATGCATAAAGACATGCAAGAAAAAATCTATTCTTCTGGAGAATGCGGAGGACGAACAGCAGTAAAAGAAGCTAAGACACAAGTATACACCCGCAGTCGTCTTTCAAAAAACTACGTACGAAGGATTAAAAAATCTCGTCCCACTCATCGACCATCAGCTACACATCCTCCATAGCGAGGCGCCACTATTCGTAGGCTGCGTAGAATCGCTTCTTCAGGTTGTACGCGGGGTGGCTACAGAACAAGAGTGGGAGTGGGACTCTTCGAGGGACAACTCCAACGACAAAATTCGAAATGCTTGTTTTCAATACGGAGAAACGAATTCTTCGACATCGCTGAAGGTGGAGGCTGGCAATATTACATCGATTTGCGAAATATGATTCACCGAAGAAAACAACTGTTCATCACTGAACTCGTCTGTTAACATTTTCAATATAGTAAGAGGAAATCCTTAACGACATAATAAAAATTCGATACTGCGATGTTCGAATACTTTTAAACATTAATAAAAATGTATGCACAGATTTTAAGAATAAAATGAAAGTATTCTCGTAAAATCTTTTAACAATTATTTCCCTGCTTACAATGTAGTTAGCGCGGCGCGGGGCACAAGTTCAGGTAGAGCTGAAAAAAGGTCGACGCTTCCTCAGGCTCGCGTACAACCGAAACACTAACCTCTTTTTTTCACGACCGCGCGTTTACCTGCTTGGCTTCGCCGGTTCGTCAACGCACGTTCGCTGCAGAAGGATCAGCGCTCGAGCCTACTCGCCTTATACATTTACACGTTAACTTCAAACGCCAGGAATCGTCAGGGTGATCGGTCGGCGCACGGGCTACGGGTAGGTGAATTGCGTGGACTCATGGGAGATGGGGTAGATAGATAGGTGGCGGTTGTGGGTGTATAACAATTTCCGAAAATATCAACGAATAGTGGATGTCCGTATCATTCATGTGACTCAAAATATAATTGTTCCAACGCAAATGTGAAATTTCTGAGGATTTGGAATGAAGAATATCCATAAAAAAATATGTGGAATGGATTTCGAAATAAATGCAGTATTTTATATGATAACTTTCTTTTTTTATTAATAAAACTATAGAAAAAATGTTTTACATACAAGTATTTTTTCTTAGTAAATTCAACTGACACCATGTTTTCCTCGTCGGTACTAATTATTCACTAGAGCCCTTTCTAAAGTCTTTTTTGTTGTTCACTGTACACTTGCTGGGATGAATTTTTCTCATCACTGTTATATTCATCGTTGTTGTCGTTGTCATTGTCGTTGCAGTTGTCGTGTTCTTCTTCATCATCGTAACCGTCGCAGTTGAAGCGATCGTCGCCCCTATTGCTGTTGCCTGCGTGACTCTCGTTGTGCTCGCTGCCATCGCCACGACGCGGGAAGGAATATTCGAGGAAACAGTCTTCGTTATACAGCAACAGCATGAGATATGAATAAAAATATGATCTCATGTAGAGTATCTCATGTAGAGCTCTTTCTTTTGAGCAGCATCAGCCATATTCTCCAGCAGATCGGGATCACTATCAAGCACTTTTGAAAATCTCGGTGGTAGTAATACGGCGAATTCATCGTTGATCTCCACGACAATTCTCTTGTCGAATCGTGCCTGAACCAGTTTCAGCTTGGAAATTTGTTATTCTGAGCCGTTCGAGAGATTGGCGAGCTTCTTCGTCGGCCGAAATTCCGGGATGCTGCCCACCTCGTTGATATTTGACAGATCGATATTGGTGTATCGTGGTGTTTCTCAATTGCTTCGTAATAATGTGAAGATCAGATGTTACACGAATGAGATTTTTTAAGTCTTCAATATTTTCCAAAAGTATGTCCAAACGTTTTCTTAGCTCACAACGTTTGCTCTGCATGACAATCTCGACTGACGCATTTTAAGCTTGAAACAGCAGATTATATGCGTTTGGTCTAATATCCCTTCCATTTTTGGGGGTCCTACTCACCCCCACCCACCTCCAAACCACCCACATAAAAGATTTTGAATCAAAGCAGTTCTTTGTTTTCCTTTCCGTCTCTACTTCATTCCACCAAAATTCCCATCATTTTCCTCCGGTACATTTCATAGTTACGTCGAGATGGTGTTGGGCCATCGATGTGAGATTGCATATGAGGCATATTCCAATGCTCAACGCATTGAAGCTATGATATTACTTCACCATCGTTGCGAATACGTTCAGGCAAACGATCCCACAACGCATGGATATAACGAGGCCAATATTTTAAAAGCATAGACTTTGGAATATTTTCGAGTTCTTTCTTTGTCAGCTCCCACGGCTCACTAGCAGGATGTGTCATATACAGTCTGACGTCAACTCAAGAGCTGTGCAGAGAGAGTGAGACTCGCTTTTCTATTCAGCTGAACAGTGAACCTCTGTAGGACTCAAGTGTATATACACGATAAATTTGGTACTCGACTGAGGGTTGTCAGCGACTGGCAAGATATGAAGTCTTACCACACCCCAACTCCATTCGATCGTAAACGTGAATGCTTCATAACCACAATGACATGCATGTTACCTAGATGTTACATACACTCAGCAAAAAAATTAAGGGAGCAGTTAAATTTTACCGTTTTTTCACTGATTTTTGAAGCGCTGTAAGTTTGTGAAAAATGATCGAATCGTAATAAAACAAAATGCGTTTTAAAGCTTCATATCTCTAGTTTGAAAATCAATGCAGTCTTTTTTTTTTTTAAGCAACACGCTCGGCATGAATCTAAGGAATAGCGGGAAGGAAATTTTCTCAAATTTTTTGTCGTTTTCAAAGTCGTCCACGGGCACAAAAAATTTTTTTCTGGCTTTGTCAATACTGGGGTCCTTTAGCCTGGTTCTTCAGCTTCAAAATGGTGTTTTGTTCATCTCTGTACGACCATTTGTCGCTGAGATATGGGCATTTAAAGGAAAAAGGAGCTTTTTTCGTAGATCATCAATATCTCATGAACTAATGATCGCACAGCGAGCTAAAGGTAGGTTTTGTAAACTGGAAGAAATGCTCTAAAAGTACCTTCTGGTACTTTAGAGATTTTATTTTTTTATGTAACCTTAATATTGATTTGAAAAAGACCAAAAAAATGGACTTTTTCCCCGTTTTGGAAAATCCACGTCAACTTGGCAGATATTGCGATAATGACTCATGTTTTTAGGATTTTTTTTAGTTCAATACATGCCCAACGACCCCCCAAGATTAAAAAATTTATGTGCTGAACCGTTGTTTTTTCCCGAAGCGTCAAAGTTTTATTAAAAATTAAAGGAACACTTATTGTTCCTTAAATGGCATTTAATGATGACTAAAATTAAAAAAAAACTTTTCCGTTGTTTTTCTCACGGTTTCGCAATAACTACTCTTTTAATCTTTGAAAAAGAGAAAAATTAAAAATTTTGAATTTTTCTGAAAAAAAAAAGTTCGTAGGCATTTTTGTTTTTTTTTTTGTTTTTCATTTCAAAGATTGTTCATAAGAAATTGTGAGAAAAATACCGTTTTTTAAGCAAAAAAATTCAAAATTTTTAATTTTTCTCTTTTTCAAAGATTAAAAGAGTAGTTATTGCGAAACCGTGAGAAAAACAACGGAAAAGTTTTTTTTTAATTTTAGTCATCATTAAATGCCATTTAAGGAACAATAAGTGTTCCTTTAATTTTTGATAAAACTTTGACGCTTCGGGAAAAAACAACGGTTCAGCACAAAAATTTTTAAATCTTGGGGGGTCGTTGGGCATGTATTGAACTAAAAAAAATCCTAAAAACATGAGTCATTATCGCAATATCTGCCAAGTTGACGTGGATTTTCCAAAACGGGGAAAAAGTCCATTTTTTTGGTCTTTTTCAAATCAATATTAAGGTTACATAAAAAAATAAAATCTCTAAAGTACCAGAAGGTACTTTTAGAGCATTTCTTCCAGTTTACAAAACCTACCTTTAGCTCGCTGTGCGATCATTAGTTCATGAGATATTGATGATCTACGAAAAAAGCTCCTTTTTCCTTTAAATGCCCATATCTCAGCGACAAATGGTCGTACAGAGATGAACAAAACACCATTTTGAAGCTGAAGAACCAGGCTAAAGGACCCCAGTATTGACAAAGCCAGAAAAAAATTTTTTGTGCCCGTGGACGACTTTGAAAACGACAAAAAATTTGAGAAAATTTCCTTCCCGCTATTCCTTAGGTTCATGCCGAGCGTGTTGCTTAAAAAAAAAAAGACTGCATTGATTTTCAAACTAGAGATATGAAGCTTTAAAACGCATTTTGTTTTATTACGATTCGATCATTTTTCACAAACTTACAGCGCTTCAAAAATCAGTGAAAAAACGGTAAAATTTAACTGCTCCCTTAATTTTTTTGCTGAGTGTATTTTTGCAATATTCTTGCAATGTTACTATGTTATATAACTGGAATATGACCGAATTATCACTACACTTTGGTTACATAACCACTGTGTTATGCATGTTACGTAAACATTACATATTTGTGCAACGTTTTAGGTTACCACGTTACGTAACTGTAACATGACCGGGCTATCGCTGCAGTTACATTACACTCGTTACATATACATATATTACATACTTTTTGCAATACTCTTGTTACGTTGCCACGTTACATGACTATAACATTGCGTTCCTGTGACGAAAGTGATGTCCGAATTGTTACTTGCACGTTGCGTTGCAGTTACATAGCTTTTGTTATGCAAGTGCAACGGAAATATGTCACATAACGGTAACATTACCTGCATATAACAAATGCAACATCACAAGTTACTTCTACGTTACATATCCTGATCATATCACAAGGGTAACATTGTTACAATCACATGTAACTTCCAGGTTACTTTGCTGTTCAGAAACGTTTTTACTGGGTAGGAATACGCAGCAAGTTTCAGAAAAATGGTTCTTGCGACTGCGAAGATTGAGACCTATACATACATTTTGATCTGAAATACTGTATCGTGGTAGGTTAGCACTATTAAAAATTGATCTAAAAAATAATCTAAATAAAGTAGTAGATATAATAGGCCGCTTCTGGTGCAAGGGATCTGTTACCGGCATTTACCGACCACTTAAGCTCAAACTCGAACCACTTAGCTCAGACTCAAACCCGGTGGGAGGGGTCGGGACGGTGGGTGGGTTGTGACCCCCCCCCCCACCCACCATCCACCTGCCACCCGACCACGCACTTGCCCCCCCCCCCCCACCCACCACGCACCCGTCCACCCGACTACCCACCTGCCCCCCCCCCGCCCCACCGCCACCCACCACCCATCACGCACCTGCCACCCGACCATCCCACCCCCCGCCACACAACCACCCACAAACCACCCACCTGGCACCTACCACCCAACTACCACCCAAGGTTCGAAATGTTGCTATCCCCCCCCCCCCCCCCGTCGTCGTCGTCGTCATGTTGAGTTTCAAGTGCCAAATTTATTGCATTTCTGTAACTAAGAGAGAGAATTTGGTGTGTGTGTGTGTGTGTGCGTGCGTGCGTGCGTGTGTGTGAAAAGTAAACTAGTCCGCACGAAGAAAGAAAATACCACCCAGTACGTTCAGCGAGCGGGCGTTCAATACTTGACGCCTGACGTTTAGTGTCTATTGCCCCCCCCCCTCCTCATACTCTTCTGTTTGGTCTCGTCTAAGATTTTTGAACGACTAGTGAAAAAAAAATTAGCTCGCAGTTAAGGGATACGTTGGTGGTAACAGTGGCGACTGTAGTGGGGATTTCTGTTACACATTCCGTTGAATTTTCTGACATTTTTTCCATAATCTAAGGAACAGTCGTTCGGTGAACATTTCTTCTTCATCTCATATTCGCTTATGAGTTAAAAAAGAAGAAATGGATCCGGACAAATGTCGGAAGATTGCGGAAATTACGCACAAGGGCTACGTCGCGCACAAAGATAAGCCATTATCTCACGCGGAAGTACAAAAGTGCCTAAAGTTCAGTGAGAACAATGTATCGCTTCTGCGAAATATTTTGCATTCACCGGATTTGAGTGTGGGTGAAAAATTGCGATATCAAGCAACGATTGCGACATTGCTAACAGTCGCGGAAAAATGTAAAAAGAGTGGTTCTGGTGACTCTGTGAGTTCAGTGAGATGGGTGGAAATGGAGTCGGCATTTAAATCACGCATACGCACGGGACTTGTGGTCAATGTGGTACACAAATATCTCACATATTTCCTCGAAGATGCGCTACATCTGGTGGTTGAGAAATTGACCGAAGCACTGCACACAAAGGGCAATTTAAAAGTGAATGTCACCTTAATTACCATCTTTGAAATTCTGAAAAATTCAGAGCCTATCGAGAAGGAAAAATCATTCCAAACCGGCAAACGAGATAATTTTATCATCAACGAACATTATTGAGTGGTTTGATGTTCACGTGAAATCTGTGTTATTGAGGAAAGTCGAAGAATTTGAACAGCGAGAATCCGGCTGGTCTCTACGCGAAGTCCAACATCTACGTGTGAATATAAATAGATTTTTACCACTGCGAGGTGGTATTTCCACGTACGTGCGATTGCCGAGAGACATTATGGCGAAAAAAGCAGTTGTGAACATAGAAAATAATGATGTCTATTGTTTCCTGTGGTCGATAACAGCCGCGTTATTACCTGCAACAACTTGTGTGAACCGAACCACCACATATCGACACTTTAGTGATGTTTTAAATTATGCCGACCTGGAATTTCCAATGAAACTGACAAGTGTGCCCAAGTTCGAACGATTGAATGGACTATGGGTGAACATTTACGGTATCGAAAGTGGAAAAAATCAGCGCAGTGAGATAGTGCCCGTATATCTCAGTAAATATAAATCGGAGAGACCAACGATTCACCTCCTCACGGTGGAGAGTTCCGACGCTGGACAGGAGACGGCGGAGACCGACGACGATGACGAGGACGAAGATGAGTACAAACTCAACACACCAGTTCATCATTACGCCTGGATAAAAAATCTATCGAGATTGGTGAGCTCACAAATATCAAAAACTGCTCATCGTGGCTATGTGACCGATGTCTGTGTCACTTTCGAGAAGAATCCACACTGAACGATCATTTAGTTGATTGTGTCACTGTGAACAATTGTCGCGTTGAATTGCCTGAGCCTGAGAATGCCAATTACAGTTTAAGAATTTTCGCTTCAAGGAAAATGTTCCTTTTGTAATCTACGCGGACTTAGAATGCCTTCTCGAGCCTATTATCGCACCGCAAGTTTATCAGCAACACACACCTCATAGTGTTGGCTATTATTTTGATTGTACACATGACAAATCACTCGCAGAGTACAAGAGTCATCGCGGCAAGGATTGCATAGAATGGTTCATGAATAAATTAGAAAAATTAGCCAAAACTTTGGACTTTCGAGTAAAAGACATCGTGCCGATGAAACAATTGACAACCGAGGAATCAAATGCTTTTAAATCTGCTTTTAGAATGCTTTTAGCATCGAACGCCAGTCCGGGTACTGTGTAATAATGTAGTTGATCGAGATTGTACGTGTTGCTGCAATTGCTCCAAAAATTTCGAAAATATCCGCGAGCAGCAGCACATCAGTTTTCAAATACAAATCTGAATATTCACCCAAGCTTTTAATATTAAATCTTGTCCAAAGTTCCTTGCGTGCGTATAGTCCTCGTCCGTAATATTATCATCGTAGAGTATCGAATAAAATTTCGTCTTACTCGGCAACTCAGTCTCGTCAAGTCGTGCCCAACTATCGAGATAGTCGTAAGGGAATACTCCTTTTCTCGTCAATAACTTCAATTCCACGACATTATTACAATGTTGCCTTGTAATCACCTTATCACCGACATCGAGATATGCAGCTAATTTTTCAAGACTGCTCGGCATAAAGCGAAATGAATCAATGAATCGAAATTGAATGCATGTGTTGTCGACGGTTTTCGTGAAGGAAATATATTTTTCTTTGTTTACCGGCAGAAGCGTTATTCAGCCGACGAATGATGTGGCCAATGCGCGAATAAAAAAATGCGCGTCGTAGCCCAAGAGATTGTGAAACACCACGGGAACTACATGCGATTTTGTATAATTCAAATTACAGTCTTGGTGTGCGGCGCCGCGGAATTTCGCCGTAAAATGACAATGATCGCGTATTCTTAGACACCCATCAACGATATTGATATGTTGCTATTTATCGAGCGGGTCATTCGAAGTGGTGCGGCACAATGCTCAAATCGTTACGCACGAGCAAACAATCGGTACATGGACTCTGATTTTAATAGCGCTGAGGACGAATCATATTTGATGTATTTCGATGTAAATAACTTATACGGTGCAGCCATGAGTCAAACTTTGCCACATGGGTCCTTTGATTGGGTGAAAAATATCTGTGCAATTGATGTTCAGTCGATTCCGGAGGATAGTGAGATCGGCTATATTTTCGAGGTCAATCTGCATTATCCGACGGAGATTCACGAGCTCCACAAAGATCTCCCTCTATGTCCAGAACATTTTATACCGCCTGGTTCTGCACAAACAAAACTCGTGACAACATTATTGCCGAAACACCGATACATAATTCATTACCGAATTTTACAACAGAGTCTCAATCTCGGTCTGAAAATAACGAACATCCATCGTGTATTGCAATTCAGACAGGATACGTGGCTAAATAAATACATAGATTTGAATACCGAACTACGGAAGAAATCCAAAACTGATTTTGACAAGATTTTCTTAGACTGATGAATAACGCGGTGTTTGGTAAGACGATGGAGAACGTGCGACGACATCATGAATTCAAACTCGTGACTAAGTGGGACGGAGCATATGGCGCAAGGACTCTTATTGCGAGGCCGACTTTTCACAGCTGCACTGTATTCGATACGGACATGGTTATAATCGAATTGAAGAAAGTCAGAGTTAAATTTGTCAAGCCCATGTACGCAGGTTTCGCAATTCTTGATTTGTCGAAAATATATATTTATGATTTTCATTATAATTATATGAAGGCGAAATTCGATGAAAGGGCGAAACTTTTGTATACGGACACGGACAGTTTAATCTACCACGTCAGAGTTCCCGATATGTTTGACGTTATAAAATGTGATTTGCACAAATTTGACACGTCAGATTACGCACCCAACAACCCCTATGACATACCATTAGCCAATAAGAAAGTTCTCGGGCTCATGAAAGATGAGAACAACGGTGCGATAATGGAGGAGTTTGTACGCCTGAGAGCCAAATTACATACATTTAAAATTCGTAGCGATGACAAGGCGAAGAAAAGGGCCAAAGGCATTCGGACGACAACGTTAAAAACGATCACATTCCGCGATTATAAGGAATGTCTGTTCGAGCGCGAGAATGTGATGAGGGAGCAGCGGATAATTCAAAGTCGCAAACACGTCATCGAAACTGTACGGCAACAAAAATTGGCTCTCAGTTGGAACGACGACAAACGCATATTATCCGCTGTCTCGACAGATACAGTGGCGTGGGGTTACCGTCGAACTCTGTAAATACGTATATTAGTCTGTGTGTATGCATTGTAACTATGTAAAATAATATGAGTACATATGTAAATGTTTATGTAAGTATATTGAATGTCTATATATTTTATTATTCAGTAATTGTCTCTTGAAATAAATATTTTTTCGTCGGGAGAGAAAAATAAAAAAATATCTTGTTTAGCACAACCTTCCCACGCTTCGCTAACAGTGCGTTCTTTGCATGCCTTCGAAAAAAAGAAAGAACTTTCTACCGGCCATGTGCGGGGTGACCACCCTTGTCGCTAGAGAGATGCATGCTTTTTACTTTCTACGACGCGGAAAAAGCAAAGAGTGAAATATAAGAAGAAGAAGAAGAACACAATATAGCGCGAAAGCGAATGGCGCTCTACCCGCTTGTAACGCTGCAGCGTCAACCAGCGTCGCACGTGGTAAGTATTGGCCATCATTTATGGCTCTTCAACGACTCGAGAGAATTTTCACGACTTAACGCCACTCAAGAACCCTGCAGAGTTGGGAAAATGCATTATTTTTTTAATGCATTATCGTTTTTTTCACCCATTACTTTAAAAATGCATAATGGAATTCGGAACCATTACCCATTACTTTATTAATGCGTAATGGAGCAGAAGTTCATCACCCATTACTTTGTTAATGAGTAATGGAGCAGAATTTCATCACCCATTACGTTCTTAATGAGTAATGGAAGACACATCCGTTACCCATTACTTTTTTAATGAGTAATGGAACTCAGACCCGTTACCCATTACTTTTTTAATGGGTAATGGAACTCACATCCATTACCCATTACTTTTTTATTGAGTAATGGAGCAGAGATACATGATCCATTACATTTTTAATGAGTAATGGAACTCAGATCCGTTACCCATTACTTTTTTAATGAGTGATGGAACTCATATTCATCACCGATTTTCAAAGTATTGGGTAATGGATGTGGTAATGCATATATGATAGTTCCATTACTTTAGCTAAATTTGCTTAATAAATAATAATAAATAAATATTTAATTAAACAAATCGAAAAATCGTTCGAAAAATTGATAAATAAATGAATGCGTATAATATAATTAGAAATCTACGCTTAAGAAGGTCGCCTCGTGCAGTATTCAATTCGCATAAATTCGAGAAAAGTGCGCGAGAATTGCAACCACTTCTCGATGGTCTAAAAATCTGAAAAAATTCATGCACACTAAAGGTACTGAAACGATTAATTTTGCATAACAATAATTCCAAGATGTTATTAACAAATTCATGAAAAAAAAATTTGTTCAACAAATATTTCGATGACTCAAGTTTTTTTAATAAAAATGATTCCTTCGTTTTTCTGTATACATATGAATTTTATCAGATTTTTTAGTAATTGAAATTTGTACATGATTTCCATATAAAAAACACTAATTTCAAAGATTACTAGACATATGAAACAATTCAAACGTATTCAGAAAAACGAAAGAATCATTTTCATTAAAACATAGTTCGGACTGTCATAACAGTCGCGAAAATTTGTTTACGTGAATTTTTGTATTCACCTTAAAAAATTCGTCTCGAATTTTTTTCGGAGTCGAATTTTTCGACTCGAGTTTCGAAGCGCTAGTTCGCTTATAAAGCGTAATAGAAGCGTAATAAAAGCCCGAACAACCCGATATTCGTGGGGTTAATTGACAATTTCGATTGTCCCGCGAACGCAATTCTTTTTCGTAGATATTTTTTTAGAAATATCGCTACGGCGTGATGAAAAGAACAAAAAAAAATTAGTGACATTCAAGTAAGTAAGACAATATTCTACTATTATCGGATCGAATTAACGAATTTATCACTCCTAAGGCACACACAACGTAGTATTTTCGTGATTTTTCGTATTGGAATCGGAGGGATCCAAATTTGCGAAATGGTACCTTTGTTTGGTAAATGACGTAAAAAAATACAAAATTTTGTTTATTTCAATTTTGATCATTTTTATCGTAAAATGTGTTCAATTACGATATTTCTGACCTATTTATTTTTGTCGATATGATTTTTCCACTTGACGTCAGATTTTTTTCATTCTTTTTACATTATTTTCATTTTTGACATATGTGCGTGCGAAGTTCGTCTTCTCGTGCCTGCGTAGCGGGCGCGAAATAGTCGATTTTCGCATGTTATTGGAGAATTTATTCGCACTGCACTGCGAGCAGTGCGCGAATAAATTCTCCAATAACATGCGAAAACCTCGAACTTCACACTCGTCGTGAATCGCCTACTTCGCGCACTAGTCGCACAATGTACTATTTTATTTCATGGATCGACCAAATATGACAATAAAATTCTAGAAAAATTCACAAATGCTCCGTTTGACATAGTCAACTATATAAAAAAATTACGAGAAGATTGGAGTCGGTCAGGTTTTTTGCTGTGCGAAATCCCGTGGAATGACCCATATACATACGTTGTCCATCATCTCTATGAATGATGAATTTATATATTTACATAAAAAAGGAACATTAGAGGAAGAAAGGAAGGAGCGTATTAATTAGAATTTTTTCATATTTTGTACAGACGGCTGAGACGTGCGTCTTGTGTTTTATTTTGTTTGTTTTTTATATTATTATCGTCTCTATTGTCGCGATATGCAAAATACGCGCGATTCTCGGACCGTCGGACGACTAATTGAAACTGCGAAATCCTGTCGTTCGCGAGTTTCTTATATACGTTTGTCGATTAAAGGGGGCAAAAAAAAGACATTACACGTCGAGAGCAACAATTACCGAGTCAATCACGAAACTCGCTCCATTGATCTCGGTACTTTTCGTTCTCTCGATCCGCACAAACACGGGAAACAAAACTCTTTTTATACGAAACATATCCGTCGAGTGATATGTTACTGTACTCTCGATTTTAATCATCGACTAATCGTTAAGAACAAAAAAATATATACATATATATATATATATATATTATATATATTAACCGTGAGAACGACGAAGTCCACAAGCGTGAGATAATAATCATAAAATTAATAATAATAGTAATAATTATTCACGACCGTTTAAAACGGATCAAACTTGTCAGTTTCGAGCAAAAAAAAACCTTGACGCGAATTTCCGGGCTCCGGTGGACCTGGGCGAGAGAACTCGCGCTGCGAAGACTTCTCACAGCGACCGTCCGCGGCAACTCGATCGGCGAGTCGACACCGGACGCGGCGTCTGAGCGAGGCTCGTGAGGCGCGCGCGCGCGTTGATCGCGAAAGCATTTTCGATCCTTTTACCGCAACAATGGCTTTGCCAGAGATTCCTGCAGACCTCCTCTTCTTCGCGCAATCGTGTCCCGAAGTGTGCGTGAACCAATTGACGGGCTCTAGTACGCGCTAGGAAATAAATGTTGGAATTATAGTTCCAATATAATTGTAAGTATAAATAACCAGAATATCCGTACCTGCGCTAATTTAATGATAATTTTTCGAGGCGTTCACATTCGCTAATATTCGCTGCTCGAAATGCTCATCGGTTAATCGATTATATTTCGGCAGGTCCAACATCGTGGCGTAGCTGAAGAGGCGTTCAACGGGGGCTGACGAAGGTAACGGTGTGTTGAATTTGCGGAATATCTTACGAATGGCCGGATATTTTTGCAGCATCGTTAACTCGGTGTCTGGGTCCTCGAGATATCGCGTTACTTCAACTTCCGAAGTAGCGTGATTTGCGGAAGTTTGAAGATTTTCAAAAATCATTGGGTCGTCTCCGAAATCCCAATCGTCGTCCGGTCGTGTCGGTTCCGGAATTGGGGATTCCGCCGTTTCCGTTGATACTGAAGCGACAGCGTCGACTACGAGATCGTACACGACCTTCTGCTTCGTTCTCGGCAGGCAACGGAGCCAGCGTACTTTAAATTTCGGGTGCGATACGGCGGCTATGGCTGCTGCTTTTCCTTGCTCGGTAATGTCAAACATATCTTTGAATCTCGTGTCCAGAGCACGAATCGTCGCAACTACAATCGGTTGGCAGATTTGGACACTGGTGCTGTCTTTCAACAAATGCATTTGTCGTCGTAGCTGCACGAGCGTCGGGAGGAGATACCCATAATGGCAGTAACTTTCGCCTTGAAGCAGATCGATCGCTTTCGCGAGATCCTGCGTGCATCGAATGTACTCTTCGAGGTACCGAAATTCGTGAGCTGTAAACGCATCTCGAAGCGTGATCGGGTCTCCATCTCTACTGCCGCGGTTCAACAGCTTCTTCTTGCAGGACACCAGCTGCTGGAGACTGTCAATCAAAGAGTTCCAGCGCGTCACTACTGGCCTCTTCAATGCTATGCCCAGATAATCCCTTAACGCCTCGCTGAACTTGGGCGAGCGCAAGCTTTTCCACACAGCATTGCACTTCACCATTGCATTGTCGTGTATTTCAGCCAGCTCCAATGAACGACCAATGGCTTTCGCCGTGTCGGTCGTGGCAATAAGGTTGAGGGTGTGACTCGCGCATCGCAAATGCTGCGGCAATTGCCTTTCGCACTCGTTGCTGAATTCTTCGTCGATTTCTGCAGGGTTTTCAGAAAGAAGCTCGCCGATTGCAGAGCCTTCAGACGTTTCGACATCCCGCGTACTCATTGACGGTGTATCTACAAAATTAAACAATTTTTTAAAGTCACACAGGTATATATACATACTAGGGTGGTCCTTAAAAGGAGTATTTTTAAATTTTGATCTTGCCGCCCCCCAGATCGGTTCGAAATAAAAATTAAAAAATCCTCAAATTTTTTCAGATTTTTTCTACCACATTGAACCCTCCGCCACGGGGATTGAAGTTTTCCATTTAAAATACATGGGACTTTTCGGTCTTCGCAGTCAATATTTTATTGCGGGACTGTACGCCAATCGAAAAATCTGAAATTTACACAAATTACGCTATAAACATATTACTATAAGGGAAAAAATCACCAACCCCCTACCCACAAATATTGTATATATATTATATAGATTTTCGCTTCTGAAAATAACGAGTTGAAGTTTTTCAATGTGTTTATCGGTTTTAAGCAATCAATATTTTACCATGCGACTATTTCTTTGTTAAAAAGTTTGAAACTTACACAAATTACTCTATACATGTAACACCATACGGGAAAAAATTAACAACCTTTGATAATTTTAAAAATTGATTATTCAATAAAATTATTATTATTAATTATTAAAATGATTAATTTTAGATGAATTAAATATCTCTTTTGAAAAGAATGTGATTTTTTACCGAATCTACCTTAACAGCATTAAAGAGTGATTTATCAATATATTGCATTTTGGGGGCTCGTGGGGGCGCACGACGAAGAAGGACGCGTGTACTAATAGCTCCTGTCAAATTAGCAAAAACCTACCGTATTATAGCCCTAAAAAGGAATTTCTCAGTAAGATCGAAGGAAGGGGGATTCCGGGAAGACACCTGTAGAAAAATTCCATGTATATATTTTGAGGTACGCTGAAAATATTCTGCCGAAATCAAGCGGATTTCTGCTTTTGAGGTTATCCAAAGGGAGAGACGGAAGGGGAACCCACGAAGAGCCAAATGTCTAGTGGTGACATCTCTGGACAAACACCAGCATCTCCACTGACCCACGCGAGTAAGCCGATCGACGATAAAATCGATATCGCGACAGCGCCTCCGACCGGCGAAAGTACGAACTCAGATCCCTGTGGGTATAGCTCGCCGAGGGTAAGAGGCCGACCGAGTAACATACAACTGCTGCAGAGAGAAAAAAGTAACTCAGTCGGCTCTATTAGAGACTTTTTGAAGAGGAAAAGAGCAGTAGCTTTCGAAAATCACTCACGTCCAAACGAGGAGCGGGAGTTGAAAGCCTTTAAAAGCTCCACGAAGATCACCCGATCCCCCCCTTCGAAAGAAAATTCAACAGATAAGCAGCTTCAAAGCACCGAAAAAACCGTACTACAAAAAACAGACCAACAAACACCGCACAACATGGATTTAATACTCGAACAGCTCCGGAAAATGGGCGAAGACAACAACAAACAATTCAGCGACATGAGAGGCCAAATTGCGCAAGCGGCCGAGAAGCACGAAAAAAACCTCACCGAAATAAAGGACGAACTCATCAAGGCACACAAGGAATTAGAGGCAAGAGTTGTAACGCTGGAAACTAACGCGATTGAGAGAGAGAAAAACACGCAGGACAGACTGGAGAAACTCGAGGCCAAAAACGACACGGCACCGGCGACGTCCAGCATAGATGAAAGAAAAATCGAATTACTGGAACGCAAAATCGAGAACCTGGAGAAGGCCGAACTGAAAAATAACATCATAATCAGAGGAATTACCCCAGATCCAAAAAATGTTAAGGAATCGATAAACAATTTTCTCGCAGCGGAATTCGGGGTCGACGGGAAAATAACGGAACAACGATCTATCCCCATCGGCAAGAACAAGATGTACGCCGTAAAACTGGACAGCTGGGAGACGAAGAACGAAATAATGAAGAAGAAAAACCAACTACGAGGAAGAGATATATATATCAACCCGGAACTCACATATAAGGAGAGGCACACAGGCAAGCAAATCCGTGATTTAGCAAAGAAACATCGAGACGAGGGAAAGGAAGTAAAGATAGCGTATAAAAAACTGGAAATCGACGGCGTCTGGTATCACTGGGACGACAGAGAGGAGCAACTGAAGATTCTGCAACGAACCCTGGCGATAAACCGAAGTCATCCGTCTGCAACAAGTTCGCACTCAAAAAACTACCATCAAACTCAGGGGTCTCAATCGTATTCTGGAACGTCCACGGCTTTTCAAACACAGAACAATGTAGTATTCTAAAACAATCACAGATCACGTGCATTTACGAGACTTGGCTTACCGAGAAACCAAACACGCAGCCGAACTACCTGCAAAACTTCAACTGCACTTGGGCCGACGCAATCAAGGAATGCAGCAGGGGACGAGGTAGCGGAGGACTCGCTGTCCTCTCGAACGGAGCGACAACAGAAGCGATCGACATCAGCGCGTGGTGGATCTTCGTGAGGACAACTTTACCAAATACAACTACTATTATCGGCACGGTCTACTTTAGACCAGACCTGCAGATAGAGCCTATTTTAGAGTCACTTCAAATTCTTCTAAACGAGATCGCGATAAAATACGAAGATGAACTGATAATTATAGGTGGCGATTTTAATGCGCGAGTAGGAGACCAAGATCTAATTCCGACCGAAATCTTTGAACAGACAAACCTGTACGACACAATAATATCAAGTGACCACACAGTAAATTATAAAGGTGCACTAGTCACCGAGTTTATGGCTACGAACGGGTTCATACTGGTCAATGGCAGAGCACCGAGCGATCAGCCATCTCGGCCAACTTTCACTAGTGCTATTGGGAAAAGCGTGATAGTACTAATTTGGGTAAACGTGACCGGTATAAATTGGGTAAAAGATCTGAAAGTAATTATGGAACCCACTCTATCAGACCACTTTCCGGTTGAACTAAAACTGTGGGGAGACAATAGCTCGGAGATAACCCTAGACGAGGAAAACGATCAGGCAGTCACACCAAGTACTCGAATTAAATGGAACAATGAGTGCTGGGAACCATACTATAGCGCACTAATTAATTCAGAACGAATCTCGAGCTGTGCACCAAACGCATCCCCCCTTTGTCTATACGAAAATCTAATTAATGCAATTACAGAGTCCGCAAGTTCGGCAAATATGTCTTGCGCTACGCTAGTAGGTCCAAAGAAAAATAAAAACAAACCGTGGTTCGACAAAAAATGTGAATGGCTAAAAATATCGCTTCGGATCGCGTTAAAAGAATACGAGGAAGAACTTTTTTCAGACGAAAGCAAATAAAAATTCCTTGACTGCAAAAAAGAATACAAGAACGCACTAGAATCTAACAAAAGAGAATATTCCCGCCGAATTAAAAAATGTTTCTCAAACGTTAAATGCTCAAAAGATTTCTGGGGTGCGGTAAATAAATGCAGATCGAATAGGAACCGTTCGCCTACACTTCCCATCGAGGTTTGGAATAATTTCTATACTAGCGTGTATACGCCGAGGATAAGCAATAGTTTGGCGTTTTTCGGTCCAGAATACTCCCTGACGGACAAAGAAATCACAATCAGAGAACTCGAAATCGCGGTTGGGAAGAGCAAATTCGGAAAGGCTCCTGGCCCCGATCAAATCTCGAACGAATTTTTCAAAACGCTCCCACCGAACTGGTTGCTGTATTTATTACACTTATATAACAGGGTCCTGGATACAGAATCCGTACCCGCTCTATGGTCGAAATCTGTGCTAACGATGATATTTAAAAAAGGAGATGTAAACGACCCGGCTAACTATCGCGGAATCGCACTAATCAATAATATTACAAAGATTTTCACGGGAATACTCAGAGATAGACTGTCCGAACTAACGAGAACGCTAAAAATTCTACCGGAATCACAAATGGGATTCAGAAAGGGCAGAAGTTGTACAGAAAGTATATTTACGCTCACTTCTGTGATACAGCTGCGATTAAGGCTCAAAGGTAGTGAAACATTTGCAATTTTTGTGGATCTGAAAAGGGCCTTCGACTCTATTCCGCACAAGCCGCTGTGGGAGAAACTGTACCGTCAAGGGATTAGCCCAAAATTCATCAGAATTGTAAAATCGCTATACGACAAAGCATCGACACAGGTTAAAAGCTCGGGATCTCTCTCACGCGAATTTCCGGTATCCGAAGGGGTATTGCAGGGGGAATCATTAAGCCCCGACTTGTTTCTACTGTATCTAGCGGACTTCGAGGCGTATTTTAGAAGCAAGAATCTGGAGGGCCTAAATATCGATGGTTTGCACGACGTGTTAATGATTCTTTACGCCGACGACACTGTAATATTGGCTCACTCGCACGTAGATTTGGGACGAAAACTGAAAACTTTGGAGGAGTATTGTTCGCAAAATGGTCTCGAGGTAAATGTAAGAAAAACAAAAATAGTCGTATTCAAATCCGGGGGCAAACCACAAAAAATTAACGACCGGTTCACGTGCTACAAAGGAGAGAGAATAGACGTGGCAAACAGTTATATTTACCTTGGAGTACCGATTGCGAGCTCGTCTCTAGGACTAAGAGCCGCCCAGGCGGCTGTTATTAAAGCAAAAATCGCGTCGGGTACGGCCTTGACGATACTGCAGAAGGCAAAAGCCGAGTCATGGGATGCATTTATGAAATTGTACGGAAGTCTAATCGAGTCAACGTTTTTATACGCATTTCCGGCGTGGGGTCTGAGGTACTGCGACTTAATCGAGAGTGCCCAGACGGGTTTTTTAAAAAGAATACTGCTGCTAGATAGAAACACGGCGAGTTCAACACTCAGACTCGAGCTCGGCCTAGTAAAGGTCGCTCATAAAGCAATGAAGCAAACATGGGACTGGTACGTTAGAATACTGGAGATGAGTGACGAAGCGCTCCCGAAAATATGTATGATTAGATTAATTAACTTGGCCGAAAACCTGCGAGTAGAAAGTAAATATAATTGGGCGACACAATTTCGAACATTTTTGGCGGAAACGGGATCGATGGACCTCTGGGGCAACTTTGACCCTGGCGTATGGAAAGCAAGAACAGAGGAAGTTTTCGGTAACTACAAAATAAGGTTAAGAGCACAGGACCATACTGCATGGCTGGCCTCAACTTCCAGTCAGCTGCATTTCCCGAGATCTACCGAAGACACCGTAGCTAAACACCTCACGTTACATCTACCGCTACCAACAAAGAGGATAATAACACAAATTAGATTAGCCAACAAACATACCTGTTACATAACGTACAAACGCTGCTCGGCGAGAGTGGACCCACAACAAATTTGCCAAATATGTAACATGTGCGAAAACGAAACGATTCAGCACTTCATGCTCCAATGCCCAATTTATGAGCCATACAGGGAACACTACCTGAGCGATTATCTAGCTTTAGGAAGAACGAACGATGTCGCGATAAACATGATGGAAGAGCGAAACCCGAAAAACCTTTTAAAAATTGCAAACTACGTAGGGCGATGCCTAATGCTTAGAGCCTTCGCGTTAAACATATAAGACTAACTCTTAAGGAAAAATATATTGTACAAAAGCCGCCCCCTCCCCCCCTGCTATAGGGAACCCTTTGTAACCCTGTTGAAGCAGTAAAGAATACCATACCATACCATATATTGCATTTTGAAACATAACACGAATTTTTGTATGTCTTCTCAACGGTTGAAATAATTCACGTTAAAATTCGGTTGGTTCATTCTGTCAGATAAGGCTAGTGTTTGACTAAAACTCCAACTGTCGCTAGTTATTTAGTTACAAAGGCCGCCACTGGTGTCGCCAATGCTGCATAATACGTATTTCGAGGTGTTTCCATCAATTAGCTGCTTTTTTCGATTTTGTATGGAAATGTTACTTTAACCTCATTCCGCAATGGAACTAAGGCCGGATCTGCGTCAAAACATTTATTTACTTGGTGATTTTGACACACAAATCTAGGGAAACAAGTTGCCATCAAAAGGGCAAGTGCTGAATTAAATAACGAATTGTAATTATCGAAGTAGCATTTTTTTTAAATAAAAATATAGAAAAACGTAACAAAAAATGTCATCTTTTCTACTATTTTGTATATTAGGACCTAAGGTTTTTTTTTACAGAGCCCTGTTATGAAAAGTAGACCACATTTAACACTTTTTTTTACTGCAAAATCCATATATCTTTTTGGCCTGACATTGTCAACCCTCCCCCCTCCCAAGTTTGAGGATAGGGGGTTGGTGATTTTTCCCGTTATAGTAAAATGTTTATAGCGTAATTTGTGTAAATTTCAGATTTTTCGATCGACGTATAGTCCCGCAATAAAATATTGACTGCGAAGACCGAAAAGTCCCATGTATTTTGAATGGAAAACTTCAATCCCCGTGGGGGAAGGTTAAATGTTGTAGAAAAAATCTGAAAAAAATTGAGGATTTTTTAATTTTTATTTCGAACCGATCTGGGGGGCGGCAAGATCAAAATTTAAAAATACCCTTTTTAAGGACCACCCTAATACATACAGGTCACAATTGTTACTTTAATTTAATACTTCTGTATTTCAAGACTTTTATATATTTATTTAAATTTAGCATTTTTTTTTGCTTTTTTCGGATAAAAAATAATATTCCGGTGTCCAATTATTTCGATAATTTCGTTTATCCGGATACAAAATGCAAAACGAAAATCAATATGTAACTAAAGTTCGCAACGTTGGCGCAACGGAACGGTCTCACCTGTCAAACGAAAATTTCTTGTGGATAACCTCACAATAATTAATACGGTGTAATTTTATTTTGTGAGAGAATGCGATGCCAGTTTTGGATCTATAAATTACGTAAAAAATTCCCGAAGATATCTGCCAAACGCCAAGTGTCTCCGTCCCTCGGACAACTTCTCCCAAGTAAAAAACGATACGCCTGGCTACCTATGCTGACGTTCGATGGCGTGTAATTTCTGTTTAAGGGAAAATGCGGAGCTACTTTTGCTTCTATAATTATCGAAATATATTTCCGAAGATATTTGTCAAGCGCCAAGTGTCTCCGTCCCTCGGACAACTTTTCCCAAGTAAAAAACGATGCGCCTGGCTACCTATGCTGACGTTCGATGGCGTCTAATTTCTGTTTAAGGGAAAATGCGGAGCTACTTTTGCTTCTATAATTATCGGAACATATTTCCGAAGATATTTGTCAAGCGCCAAGTGTCTCCGTCCCTCGGACAACTTTTCCCAAGTACAAAACGATGCGCCTGGCTACCTATGCTGACGTTCGATGGCGTGTAATTTCTGTTTAAGGGAAAATGCAGAGGTACTTTTGCTTCTATAATTATCGGAATATATTTCCGAAGATATTTGTCAAGCGCCAAGTGTCTCCGTCCCTTGGACAACTTTTCCCAAGTAAAAAACGACGCGCCTGTCTACCTATGCTGACGTTCGATGGCGTGTAATTTCTATTTAAGGGAAAATGCGGAGCTACTTTTGCTTCTATAATTATCGGAACATATTTCCGAAGATATTTGTCAAGCGCCAAGTGTCTCCGTCCCTCGGACAACTTTTCCCAAGTAAAAAACGATGGGCCTGGCTACCTATGCAGACGTTCGATGGCGTGTAAATTCTGTTTAAGGGAAAATGCGGAGCTACTTTTGCTTCTATAATTATCGGAACATATTTCCGAAGATATTTGTCAAGCGCCAACTGTCTCCGTCCCTCGGACAACTTATCCCAAGTAAAAAACGACGCGCCTGGCTACCTATGCTGACGTTCGATGGCGTGTAATTTCTGTTTAAGGGAAAATGCGGAGCTACTTTTGCTTCTATAATTATCGAAATATATTTCCGAAGATATTTGTCAAGCGCCAATTGTCTCCGTCCCTCGGACAACTTTTCCCAAGTAAAAAACGACGCGCCTGGCGGTAGCCGATAACCTATGCCGACGTTCGATGGCGTGTAATTTCTGTTTAAGGGAAAATGCGGAGCTACTTTTGCTTCTATAATTATCGGAACATATTTCCGAAGATATTTGTCAAGCGCCAAATGTCTCCGTCCCTCGGACAACTTTTCCCAAGTAAAAAACGATGCGCCTGGCTACCTATGCCGACGTTCGATGGCGTGTAATTTGTGTTTAAGGGAAAATGCGGAGCTACTTTTGCTTCTATAATTATCGGAACATATTTCCGAAGATATTTGTCAAGCGCCAAGTGTCTCCGTCCCTCGGACAACTTTTCCCAACTTTTCCCTTAAACAGAAATTACACGCCATCGGACGTCGGCATAGGTAGCCAGGCCCATCGTTTTTTACTTGGGAAAAGTTGTCCGAGGGACGGAGACACTTGGCGCTTGACAAATATCTTCGGAAATATGTTCCGATAATTATAGAAGTAAAAGTAGCTCCGCATTTTCCCTTAAACCGAAATTACACGCCATCGAACGTCTGCATAGGTAGCCAGGCCCATCGTTTTTTACTTGGGAAAAGTTGTCCGAGGGACGGACACACTTGGCGCTTGACAAATATCTTCAAAAATATGTTCCGATAATTATAGAAGTTAAAGTAGCTCCGCATTTTCCCTTAAACAGAAATTACACGCCATCGAACGTCAGCATAGGTAGCCAGGCCCATCGTTTTTTACTTGGGAAAAGTTGTCCGAGGGGCGGAGACACTTGGCGCTTGACAAATATCTTCAGAAATATGTTCCGATAATTATAGAAGCAAAAGTAGCTCCGCATTTTCCCTTAAACAGAAATTACACGCCATCGGACGTCGGCATAGGTAGCCAGGCCCATCGTTTTTTACTTGGGAAAAGTTGTCCGAGGGACGGAGACACTTGGCGCTTAACAAATATCTTCGGAAATATGTTCCGATAATTATAGAAGTAAAAGTAGCTCCGCATTTTCCCTTAAACCGAAATTACACGCCATCGAACGTCTGCATAGGTAGCCAGGCCCATCGTTTTTTACTTGGGAAAAGTTGTCCGAGGGACGGACACACTTGGCGCTTGACAAATATCTTCGGAAATATGTTCCGATAATTATAGAAGCAAAAGTAGCTCCGCATTTTCCCTTAAACACAAATTACATTCCATCGAACGTCGGCATAGGTTATCGGCTACCGCCAGGCCCATCGTTTTTTACTTGGGAAAAGTTGTCCGAAGGACGGAGACACTTGGCGCTTGACAAATATCTTCGGAAATATGTTCCGATAATTATAGATGCAAAAGTAGCTCCGCATTTTCCCTTAAACGGAAATTACACGTCATCGAACGTCAGCATAGGTAGCCAGGCGCGTCATTTTTTACTTGGGAAAAGTTGTCCGAGGGACGGAGACACTTGGCGCTTGACAAATATCTTCGGAAATATATTCTGATAATTATACACGGAGAAAACGAGGGTATCGGATTTTAGTGCTTAGTACTAGAATTTTTGGTTCTCAGTACTATAATAGCATAGGAATTTAGAACCCGTTTGAATTTATAGTATTATTTGTAATGCTCAATACAGGAATCGATCGTATGTAGCATAGTAAAAATTATGCATTTCATACCTACTAACGCAATACAGTGTAGTAAAAATACAGTACCCTAGATTGTAGTAAGAGGTATTTCATTGTCGTCACGGTTAAAATGATGCTTTCAATTTTTACTATGCCTCATAAGAATAGTCTTTTCAGAATTCAGCTTACCCCTATATAATATCGCTGTATATTACTACGGGAATAGTAATTATTAGTTTATTGGAAAAGCGATAAGCCCTTCAACAAATGTATATTTCTGGCTTACACAAATAATGTAATTTATTTAACATCATTTCGATTTCATACAGCAAAAATACTTGTATCACTTCTACTCTACATGTAATGCTTACAATTCCACATAATATTAAAACAATTAAAAAATGTTAAATCGAATACTTTATTGTTTCAATGCTATATGGAAGATGGATTGTGTAGAGTTGAAATGACAAGTAGATTTGCAATCAGCGTCTCGACGACAATACAATAAACTGCCAAGCGTCTTTCAAACACGATTCGACACGATTCGGTTATACATACTAGGGCGTTCAAGACAAATTACTATGCTGCGTAGGACTAAAGCCCATCCCATATAGTAAACAGACCGAACGCTGCGCTGCATAGCACTTTTTACTATGCCACGTAGGAATGCGGTTCAAGTTCGACGATAATGGAAAAAATCGCTATATCGACGTACAAGATATGCTATCCCCTTTTACAGATTTTACTATGTACATTACATAAATCCGTTGAAAGAATAGTATAAATTGGTTACGTTGTTACAGAAAATGTGCAATTTCTTATATGATATTAAACGTGGAACGCAACAGCGATACTTCGGAATTGTCCGATTAGAATTTGCTTCCCATTCTAAGTAAAACCACAACCAGCAAAACATAATTTACTATTCGCATAACGCTATGAATAATATCATTTAGGAAAATGTTTGTCTTGTCATTATTACTATGTTGCATAGTAATAATAGTCATCCATTCAGTATTTATTCCTATATTTATAGCGAAATTTGTAAAAGTATAGTATATATCGCTAATTTCGCGAGCCCCGTTTTCTCCGTGTAGAAGCAAAAGTAGCTCCGCATTTTCCCTTAAACAGAAATTACACGCCATCGAACGTCAGCATAGGTAGCCAGGCGCATCGTTTTTTACTTGGGAAAAGTTGTCCGAGGGACGGAGACACTTGGCGTTTGGCAGATATCTTCGGGAATTTTTTACGTAATTTATCGATCCAAAACTGGCATCGCATTCTCTCTCAAAATAAAATTACACCGTATGAAATATTGTGAGGTTATCCACAAGAAATTTTCGTTTGACAGGTGAGACCGTTGCGTTGCGCCAACGTTGCGAACTTTAGTTACATAAATCAATAGTAGATCATTTTTACCCAGCAAACATCCGTCCGTCGCGTCAACTCCAAATTCTCGGAACGCTTTCACGAAATTCGTGCCGTTGTCGGTGACAGTCGCTACCAATTTATTGCAGTCGATGTTGAAACGAGAATTTATTTCGATCAAATATCGAGCAATCGCGTCGTGGGAGTGCGTCCCGGGAAATCGCTTAAATGCAATGGCAGCTGACCTCCTCTCTAGCGTACGTTCATCTATCTACATACAAAATAACGAAAACGTTCAGTTCAGTTCTGCAAATATAAATTAACTTTAAGCGACGCGTACAAGGTTTTAATCGTAACATTATTTTCAGAGTATTAACTATTTTCCAGGGACGTCTGTAAAGACGCGTACTGGGCTTTAATTATAACATTTTATTTTCAGAGTATTTAATAGTTCCCAGGGACGTCTGTAAAGACGCGTACTGGGCTTTCATTATAACATTTTATTTTCAGGGTATTTAATAGTTCCCAGGGACGTCTGCAAAGATGCGTACTGGGCTATAATCGTATCATTTTATTTTCAGAGTATTTAATAGTTCCCAGGGACGTCTGTAATGACGCGTACTGGGCTTCAATCTTAACATTTTATTATGAATGTATTAAATTATTCTTGGGGACGTTTGTAGAGTCGTATACTGGGACTCATTAATATTTCGTTATCCTATTTCCTCACAATGATACTTTACGAGAGCGGAGAGTAGCGGTCTTTTCGACGAAGGATGGGAATTTGACCACACGAGCCAGATCGAGGGACACAAATCGAAGCCGAGAATCGCTTTTTTTCTTAGTCGACGAGATTCTTTTTTTCTTCTTCTACTTTACAAAATATTTCCTTTTAATTCTTTTATTATAATCAATCAACTCACCCAATGCAGCGTTACTCCGAGAAAGCGTCGTTTTTTCCCCGACCACGCATCAGCGGTTGTGCACACGTACTCCGTACCTTCAATAGTTCGTTTGATCTCGGAGAGCTGTTCCTCGACGACGCGGTTTATGCGCGTCAACAACGTATGCCGCGTTATGGGCTTCAGTGTCGTCCCATTTTTCTTGATTTTCAAGTCTGCAAGATAATTTTAACATTGAAATTGTGTGCTAGACGATGGAAATCATACGAAAAACCGTCTTATACCGTCGAAGATTTTCCGGAATGATTCCTTTTCCACCGTACACAGCGGTATCATCGTGTCTAGCACGAACGATGTGCAGTTCGATTCCCAGACGTCTTGGGAAAACGTACAGGACCATCTTTTCCTGTCGACGGTCGACGATGTCCGTTTCGATGCGGCGTACACTTTGTACTCCTCGAACTCGTCTGGATGTCGTTTCTGCAATTTAAATGATCATTAATATTATATAATAATTCACTTATATCATCGGAATTAAATCGTGGGTTTTCGTGTGACAGAGGCTGCGAAGGCCATTCGGAGAAAATCCCGCATCTAATAATTTAATACGGGTTGAGAATCACCGACAGCGTTCTTATCACATTTTTTACATATTTGCGCGAGAAGTTTTCTGGAACCTTTATTTTCCATGCCCCTTTCAAGGTAGTTAGTACGAGTGATATTAATTTCGCCTAAATTCGAGAAATTCGGGCAAGAATTGCAAACACTTCCCGATGTTAAAAAAATGTGAAAAATTTCATACTTATTGTAGGCACTGAAAAGACTAATTTTGCATAATAATAATTTCAAAATGTTATTGTCAAATTGTTGAAAAGAAAATTGTTCATCAAAATATGCGGTAACTCAACTTTTTTTTTGAATGGAAATGATTCGTTCGTTTTTCGGAATACGTATGAATTTTTTCACATTTTCATCTTCGTTTTGATTTTTCTTGTCATTTACGTGGAAAAATATGCAACAATAAAAATACAGATAAAAATCTAAACCAGTTTTATGGTTTACACTTACTCTTAAGTGCGTCGTCAAATTGGACGTAGCCCTTAGCGTCGTCTTCAAAACTTTTGGTGGTTTGCAAAATTGGCACAACGCCAGAATGAAATTGTCGACGTCGGACCCTTCCGTTTGTACTTCGAAGTATTTGCCGTCTATCATAGGCCGTTTTGCGCACTCTGTCTCCAAACGGCTGCGTGTATCACCTTCAACAACCTCTTCGTTCTCCAGTGACACCTGACTGAGGCATACGACCTGCTCCGATATCTCGTCATCGTCTGAAAAATTATTTTAAAAGTGATCAGCAATTATTTGATCGATTATTTACGTAGAAAATTATACAATTATACAATTGGTACAATTGGTTTCGTAAATTTGCAATGAATGTTTATTCTCAATCAAATTTCATGGTAATTTTCCTCAAAAAAAAAAATGCTTAAATGCGTTTGGAGTAGTCGCCTCGGTGCAGTCTGGTTAAATGTCGCATTTCAAGACAACTCCGCATGTTTCTCAATGACGTAAAAATCTGGAAGAAGTTAGGCAAATTGAATATGCTGCAAAAATTGATTTTGGCCAATAATAATATCAACATGTCACTGACAAATTAATGCAAAAATGAATTAAGCAACAAATTACCCGGCAACTAAACTTTTTTTTTCTAATGGAAGTGATTCATTCATTTTTCTGAATGCGCATTATTTTTTTCAGAATTTTATCGAATTTTTTGAAATTGCGTATTTCACCCTTCATTTTGTCTAAAAAAACAACGCAACTTAAGGTAGTTCTGTCGCTATAGTTCAATTTCGCATAAATTCGAGAAAATTGAAAGAGAAAATTTGCAAGCACTTCTCGATGGTCTAAAAATCTGCAAAAAATTCATGCACATTAAAGGTACTGAAAAGATTAATTTGGCATAATAATAATTCTAAAATGTTTTTAACAAATTGATAAAAAAAATATTTTGACAAATATTTCGGTGACCCAAGTTTTTTTTCGATGAAAATGATTCTTTCGTTTTCCTGAATACGTATGAAATTTTTCAGATTTTTTAGTTTACTTTGAATTCCGGTGTTTTTTTATATGGAAAATTCAAAGTTAACTAAAAAATCTGAAAAAATTCATACGCATTCAGAAAAACGAAACAATCATTTTCATCGAAAAAAAACTTGGGTCACCGAAATATTTGTTAAACAATTTTTTTTTTTCATTAACTTGTTAATAACATTTGAGAATTATTATTATGCCGAATTAATCTTTCCAGTACCTTTAATGTGCATGAATTTCTTCAGATTTTTAGACGATCGAGAAGATGCAGAATTTATGCGAAATTGAACTATAGCGACAGAACTACCTTAAGGGAATACCTCCCCTTCACGCTCACTTCGCATAAGTTTTCGAAAAATGAGAGGGAATTGCAAACACTTCTCGATAATATAAAAATCTGAAAAAATCATGCGTATTGGAGGTGCTGATAAGATTAATTTGGCATAATAATAATTCCAAATTGTTATTAACAAATTGAGGAAAAAAGAATTGTTTATCAAATATTTTGGTGACCTAATTTTTTTTTATGGATGAAAACAATTCGTTCATTTTTCTGAATACGTATGAATTTTTTCTGATTTTAGAGTTCATTTTGAATTTTCTGTTTTTTTACAGGGAAAATATGTGAAAATTCTAAATGAACTCTAAAATCAGAAAAAATTCATACGTATTCAAAAAAATGAACGAATCGTTTTCATCCACAAAAAAACTTGGGTCACCGAAATATTTGTTAAACTATTTGTTTTTTTCTCAATTTGTTAATAACAATTTGGAATTATTATTATGCCAAATTAATCTTATCAGCACCTCTAATACGCATGATTTTTTTCAGATTTTTATGTTATCAAGAAGTGCTTGCAATTCCCTCACATTTTTCGAAAACTTATGCGAAGTGAGCGTGAAGGGGAGGTATAAGAAAAATTATACAAAATTCTGAAAAAATGCATACGTATTCAGAAAAATTAACAAAACATTATCATAAAAGAATAGGTTGTTGGGTAATTTGTTGAAGAATTAAATTTTTCATCAATTTGTTAACAACCTTTTGATATTATTATTGTGCAAAATCATTCTTTGCAGCATCTTCAATATGCGTAATTTTTTTCCCGGTTTGTATGTCATTGAGAAGCATTCGGAGTTCTCTTGATATCTCACGTTTAGCCGGACTGTACCGAGGTGAGGCGTCTCAAAAATCCGTATAAAATCGTTAAAAAATATTCAAACGTCTCGTCCCCTCCCGGTTCTGCATCCCGCGCACTCGGGACTCGAAACTTTTATTTGTGTATGGTGAAAAAAATGCAGGAAAATGCCTCGAGCGGCCGTCGCCAAAAGCGTCTAAAAAATTCGTTCACTTCCTATATCAACTGTGATTTTATTTTATTTTAAATTAAGTTGAAATACGAAAAATATTATATTCACCTGTGTGTTTGGATTTTTCGTCCGATTGCGAAGGCTCCTCATCTGCCGAACGCGCGTTTGCGGCCGCGGCAGTGTCCGCGGCTGCGGCCCTGTCCGCGCTTGAAGCCGTACCCGCGACCGTCCTTGCCGATGTAAACATCGCGCGCTTCACGCGGACGATATCGAGGTCCGCGGTCGTTTTCGCAGACGCTCGTCGTTCATAGACATGGCCCGCAGCTACACGATAATCGTTTATATTATTAAAATTAAATTATTATTTATAATTGTACGTGTAACGTGTAACATAAAAGTAATTACGTAGAAACGTAGATTAAAAATAATTTTTAATCTACGTACAGAAGACATCTAAAAATATAATTATTTCTGCGTAGAAAAAAAGCAAAAACGATTAATTTGAAGTTAATATCAAATAAATAAATAAATAAATAAATGAAACGTTTTTTTATCTCTTACACGTACACTTAATTATTGCATGTGTGAATATGGAGTACGTACCGTATCAGACGACCACCTGCCGTGAAGAAGAACAATTAACTGACCACAAAACTTTTACACAATGCGGGAAACAGAGCCGCTAGTGACACCGCCAATTATATCTATAGATCGGGATATTTTGGCGGAGGGAGAAGGGATGGGGCGTATGTTGTGAGCGCTAATCGTCCGCACGGTCGCCGCGCGAACCTATTATTATGCAAAACGGTTCGGTCGGTAACCAAAAATAGTTTTCGTATTTTTTTATAAAAACTATTTATAAAAAATCATTGGTTTTGAACAGATCGAAGAAAAAATTGAAATACAGACGCCAGTAATGTGAACCTCGTGCATGAATTAGCCGAAATTTTTATTTTCCAAAAAAAAAAATTACAGATCGATTACCCGCAGAGGAATCTGTAATGAAAAATTCGATTTTTTTTCTATTTTTGTACAAAAACTGAAAAGCGACTAATTCAAGCACAAGATCATAAAAAAATCACACATGATACGTGCATTCCGAATACGATTTCGAGTAATTAATGAGCAATGGTCACATCTGAAAGAACTGTCGGTAACTACGAGAAATTTATCTCTCTCGCACTCACGTGTAACGTGGCACATGTTTCACATGCCCTTAAGGGGGAACATACACACGGAAAAAAATATCATTGATGAAACCTTGGTTTGCGGGCTGCCAAAAATAAGCGTTTTTAATTCAATTTCACTTCCAATTCCTACAATTTTATATGACATTGAAACGATAACTTCAATACAAGCAAAAAATGTTTTATTGGTTCAATGTTAAATCGGATTGTGAGAACAACAACAGGAGTTAATTTAAAAACATTGATTTTAGCTGCCCGCAAACCGTGGTTTTATTGAATCAATCATTTTTTATTCCGTGCACCTGACAACGAAAAAAGGCAATTGTCGCGAATTTTTTTCAGGGAAACAATTGAAACTATCGGATCGGGGTTTTTTTTAGTTAAAAATATACACTTTCAAAAATGTTTTCCATTTTTTTTAATGTTGCAAA
The DNA here is from genome assembly GCA_963932165.1 of Pimpla rufipes. NCBI lineage: Eukaryota > Metazoa > Arthropoda > Insecta > Hymenoptera > Ichneumonidae > Pimpla > Pimpla rufipes. Next base: position 13,017,242 of record OZ010630.1, read on the forward strand.
TTTACGGAGTATTTGAGTCGTGTACGGACCGTGTCACGTCCCGCGTTTCAATTCCATTTTTTCCGTCGCTTACACGACGATATCGTTTTTCGCGCACGAGGTTCCGGCGTCGAGTTCGGAGTTTAGTCAGGCCGCCGCATCCAGAGTGCAACTGGACACCGGGATGCGGCGGACGTGACAAAACGAATTAATCCGAGACTGATTCACGCGGCGCATACTGTGCCAAAGGAGGTGGTTCTGCGTAAAGTACGCGGGATACTAATGTCGGCGCGGCAATCAGATATGAACGCAGCGTTTAAGAACGGATTCGTCGATCATCAAGGTCTGCTGGACGAGGCCGTGAATGCCATCAATCGGATGAATTGGCAATAAGTGGATATTCTAATGCCAATTCTGAATGAACATGATAAGTCTTTTGCTATATATGTATTTTTTTAAGTGTCGTTATTTTAAAACCATTTGGGGGAATATTCATTTTTCATTTATACAATTTATACAACGTTTAACGAATAAAAAGAAACATTGCCAAACATCACTTGTTCGAGTCATATTTGGTTTTAAGTTTTAGAGGTACTAGAATAAATGTGGGAAATAACAGGTAGTCTGCGCGAAGCATATTGGCGGGAAATTTAACTCGAGGGATCTCGGCATTCAAAGGAGAGGTAGCCCTAGAGATAGAGAAAGAGAGATGAAAGTGTGAGCACGCGTCAAGGCTGAGATAGAGAGAGAGAGAGAGGGAGAGCGCGTGCGAGAGGTGAGCCCTCTCCCCCCCCCCTCCCCCCTCCCTCTCCCCCTCCCTCTCTCCCCCTCCCCCTCTCTCTCTCTCTCTCTCGTGAGTACAGACGTGTTCTGAATTGTCCGTCCTTTATTGATTTATTCGCAAATATTTAATTGTCTGACCCATCGATATGTATGTGTCTTTTATAAATTGACAACTGGCGATTATTGTGGATATATTTATTTGTCAAAAGTATTAAAATTTGGACGTAAAAAGACAATTTTTTAAAAGTAACTGCTCACATAACCTCAAATTGACACATGACTAACGCCGCTCTGTGTGAGTCATACGTGCTTTCTAGTGTGATCTCGTGGCACTCAGGTGTTATATATGGACATATTCTATATGTTCATATGATAAGCACAGCTGCTGAGTGCATTATCACGAGGCAGTGATAGACCGAAATCCACGAAATCGACACCACTACCACGAACATCTGGCGACACGGACACGCCACGGACACATCCATAACGCGGCGTGTGACAAGCAGGAGTCCAGCGGTGTACAGCGCCGAGACTGTGCAACGGTCAACGGGTCAACCTCGAACGCCGCCTCTGCTTGCACTTGGGTGCTGTGACCTGTGGCGGGCTATTCAAACGGCGCACGATGTCGAGCGTAGGGAAATGCTCGCATTGTAAGAGAATGGTCTACGAGGATCGAAGATGCAAATGCGGCCGACTGTATCATGAAGACTGTAAGCTGATAAGAGATGTAATGGTTGAAGGGAAATGGATTGGGTGTTTAACGTGTGTAAGGGAATCGGAGAAAAATAGCGCGACTAAAAAAAGCGCGAAAAAACGTAAACATGATACGGATGATGAGGGTAGCGATGGGGAGAACGATTTGCCTACTAAATTCGATGAACTAAAATTGTTTATTGAAATATTATTAACTGAAAAAACGACCGAACTAAAAAAGGAGATACGCGAGTTAAAAAATGAAATACAACAACTAAAAAAAGACAAACCTGAGAAAGAGTTAGAGGTTTTGAAGTTTACGGAAGTAGTAAAAAGTAAGAAAAAAGTTAATAATAACACGGTGATTATCAAACCGAAAGCGACCAACCCGAATTTAGAGCGAGAGATAAGAGAGAAAATCGACATCACAAGACTCAACGTAGGAGTGAATAAGATCACAACAAACGAGAAAGGCACAGTAGTGGTGAAATGTAGTAAAAAAGAGAGCCAACAAGTCCTCAAAGAGGAAATAGTTAACAAGATGGGGGACAACGTGCAAATAATCGAAACGGCGCCAAAGACTAAAAGCTACAGGCTCAAGGTGGTAGGGATAAATCACGACCAGTTTGAAAAGACGGATGACGAACTCAAGACGACTATTATGGACCAAAATGACGTGTTGAAAACTGACGAACAAGTAAAGATTGTGAAACGCATTAACTACAACAAAGACGCCACCGGAAAGAAAAATTGGTCAGTGATAATGGAGATGGGGTGTGCGGCGCATCAACAGCTTTTGAGGGAAGGCGTTCTGTATTTGGGCTGGCAAAGATGTAAAATCTATGACCAGGTAAATATAAGAAGGTGCTTCAACTGCTGGGGATATGGACACACTCATTCAACATGTAAAAAAGGTACACGTTGCAACCACTGTGCCCAAGAGCATGATGGTAGGAAGTGCCCGAACGTAGACAAAATAAAAAAATGTATTAACTGTGCAAACCAAAAATCGAAATATAACCTAAAAAAATTAAATGACAACCACGAGGCGACCGACCGGAACTGTCCGCATTATCTGCGAATTTTAAAGAAACTTGACAACACCTCAGAGTAGCAAACAATGTTCTCAAAATATCGGAATAATACAAAAATTATTACCTGCGTGAATGTCCAAAGCCTATTAAACAAATTTGACCAAATAGAAAATTATCTATTATATAAAAAAAACATAGATATTCTTGCATGTACGGAGGCAAGAATAACACCAAATATTACTGATAACGAAATAAAAGTAAGTGGATATGATTTGATCAGAATTGACTCGGGTAATAGACTCACTGGTGGCGTAGTACTTTACGTTCGCCAGTCCGTAAAATATAAGATGTTATTCTTGACAAAAATGGAAGGAAACTACTGGTCCATCGCAATTTACATAGACAATTCGTTCTATAAGGGAAATTTATTGATTGTTTACCACTCCCCGAATGCCTCAGATACGACTTTCTTGAAATTCATAGAAGAAAAATGTGACGAATTATTGAAGAAGGACAATCTCATTGTAATGGGTGATTTTAACATGGACATGTTAAATCGTCGATACTATGAGAATAAATTAGAAAATATTTTTTTAACGAGGGGAATGACACAATCAATCAGAGAACCAACGAGAATAACTCCTAATAGTAGAACGATGATAGATCTAATATTCTCAAATATATCATTGGATTGTAAAGTTGACGATGGCCCAAGAATTTCAGACCACGCATGGATATCGATTATCTTTAAGAACGACAAAAACGACGAAATGAGAAAAATTATTAAAAGAAACTATAAGAAACTAAATGATAACGAATTTGTAAATAGACTGCGGGACAACTTTAACAACATGAACGGTAATAATATAGGGATAGACGAAAGTAAAGAAAACTTAAATGACAACTTGAATAATAAGGCTAATAAATTGATATGTGCAATTACTGATACGCTGGATGAATTAGCGCCAGCAAGTGAAATTGTAATAAAAAATCAAGAAAAAAAATGGTTCACACATGAAATAAAAGAAAAAATACAGATAAGAGACCAAAGCTATGAAATGGCCAGAGAGGATAGTACCTACTGGACACTGTTTAAACGACAAAGAAATGAAATTGTAAAATTGATTGACAAAGCGAAAAGGCAATATTATGAGAATGAGATTGAGGAAGTTAAACTGGACCCGAAACAGATGTCAAAAACAATAAAAAAGTTATTGAAAAATGAAAAAAGTAATGACATATGCTTTAATAATATTAAATTTCAAAATGACGAAGTGGCAACCCAGAATAATAAACATTTAGCAAATAAATTCAATAATTTTTTTATCGAAAGTATAGAAAAGATAATAGAGGAAAACAATAACACTAGGTTCAAGGTAGACCTATTCAGTGCTTTCCGATTCAACTGTTTAAACTATTTGAATAGCTTTGACGAAATTGATATGGATGGACTAAATAAACTAATAACAAATCTAGATAAGAATAAGGGGTCGATCGATGGCATAAACAGTCGAATTTTATGCAACGTTTTTGAGTCCGTAGGGAGCGCTCTTTTGGACACTCTAAATCTTTCTCTGGCAACTGGTATATTTCCAGAAAAATGGAAAATCGCTACCATCACTCCGATCCGAAAAATCAATAACTCGAACAAGGCCGACGATTTTAGGCCGATAAATCAACTGCCAATGTACGAAAAAATCCTAGAACTGATAGTAAAAAAACAGCTTGAAAACTTTTTGGAAAAAAATAACGTATTAATAAATGAACAGGCAGGCTTTAGAAAGGGATATTCGTGCGAGACTGCGTTACAAATAGTATTAGACAAATGGACGACAGCGATAAGCGAGAAAAAATACGTGGGCGTAATATTTATTGATTATAAGCGAGCGTTTGAAACAATCGAGAGAAGCAGACTGATTAAAAAATTACATAAATATGGGATAAGAGATAGCGCTTTAAACTGGTTTGAAACATATGTAACTAATAGAAGGCAGCGCACAAATGTAAATGGAGTAATGTCTGACGAACGCGTGGTGAACCACGGAGTTCCTCAGGGCTCGGTCCTGGGCCCTATACTCTTTATTTTATATATCAATGACATTAAACAACATCTTGGCCAGCATTGCGAAGTCAGAATGTTTGCTGACGACACGATGCTGTACGTCACTGATACGGACTTGAAGAGTGTAGAAGTGCGACTAAACTCTGTAATGGAGATCCTAGATCACTGGATGAGCAACAATAGCATGTTTATGAATGTTAAGAAGACAAAATATATGATAATTAGAAATGACAAAATCAAAGTGGATAGAGAAATTGACATAAAATATAGAGACATGACGATTGAAAAAGTAACAGAAATTAAATATTTGGGTGTTTTTCTTGACGAGTGTCTTAAGTTCAAAAAACATGTTGCGTATGTGGAAGGTAAAGTAGGTGGTAGATTGGGTTTGTTGAATAGGGTTGGCAGATATGTCGGTCCCCATACGAGAAATCTTATCTATAAAACAATTATTGCTCCACACATGGAATATTGCTCGACAGTACTCCTGTACGCCAATCAGGAGGAAATAGACAAGTTACAGAAGTTACAGAACCGTGCTATGAGGATAATCCTACACTGTGATATATATACACCGACGAGAGATATGAGAAATAAACTAAATTTTTTAACTATTGACGAACGAATAAAGAGAAATGCCTTAATATTTATATATAAAATGAAAAATGATGACATTGCTCCAGAGATGTGCGAAAATGTAAAATACGTAGGCGATAGGAATGGTAGAAAAACAAGACAG